>JASAND010030300.1:0-102655 GCA_030248195.1 Trissonchulus latispiculum | reverse complement strand
TAACCGAAATTCGCAGCCTTCAGAATACTAATAATGCCAATATGAGTCTATTTGGCATGCACTCATATTGGTGCGTGTACAAACTTGTCTTCTGCACTTTCCAACCTCACCAGACTCATATTAGCATTTTACATGCTTGTCTTATTCTTAATTTACAACCGACAATATTTAGCATTTTACATGTTCCATGTTGACTCATATTCCTTTCTTTGCTCTTTAGGAGCATTTTTATTTCTTGTATACAAGTAAGTAAGTAGAAACATGTTGGCAACCAAGTTTTCGAGTTCAAAACCCCTGTCTAATGTTAAAATTAGTTAATGGTTGGATATTTTTTCGCATTAACAATGGCTGAAAATGCGATTTTTGGCAGAAAAATTGGAAAACGTTTTTGGGGGAGGTTTGGGGGGTCTTGGGGGGGGGTTGGGGGAGGTCTAAAAAGGGGGCCCGCCCCCAAATTTTGGGGGGAGGGTCCCCCCCAACCCAAATCCCCGTTACACCTATGGGGATACCCCCATAGGTGAACCAGGCTACAGTTTGCCCCCTGTGAGACCCCACCCCCACGGAGAGGCCAGACCCCCGGGGCCCCTCCCCCCCTACCCGACCTCAACTACTCCCCCCCAAGCCGAGCTCAAACCCCCCCTTCCCCCTAAAATTGGGTCCAAACCAGGTAAAAAATGCAAAATTTTTGAAAAAACTTTTTGCAATTTCTGAAAATTTTTGAAAAAAATTCGAAAAAATGGCTATAAATCACATATAAAGGGCTAAAGATGGTTATTTATAGCAATTAAAAGGTAATATACGCAATTATAAACCACAATCTGGGCTAATTTAGGCATATTTTAGCACAAATTTGTCAATGTTCAAGCCCTATTTTCGCATACGAACACTATCGACAGAAGCTTTTGAGTATGTTTTATGTACTGTACATCGAAAAAGGAGCATTTTTAGCCAAAAAAACTTGGGTACAGTTTAGGGGGGGTCCCCCTCCACCAAATTTCAGATTTTGGTGGGGTCCCCCGAGCCAAATTTGGACCTTCTACTCCCCCCCCCCCCAACCCAAACAGATGGTATATACACCTATGGATACCCCCCCAACCCAACCCCCTTCCCTGGGGAAACTATGGGCCCCCCCTTGAAAAATTTTTCAGCTGTTTATATGCATAATTTGAGTGTTTTTAAGAAATTTTTTTTTATAAATCGGCAAATTGTTGCCAAAAATCGAAAAATTTTGGCTAAAATTGAAAAATTTTTGCTAAATTTTGAGAATTTTTTGGGAAATGAAGGTAAAATTTGCTAAAATTTGGCAAAAATCTCGGATTTCCCAAAAAAAGGTCGTCGGAGTTTTGGGTCGGCCCCCCCCTTAAAAAAATCCTGGCGCCGCTACTGCCCCCCCGCCCCCCCCCCCCCGGGAAACTATGCCCACCAACTTCGCTCCCCCTACGATGCATTCCTGATTGCTAAGCCAGACATATTTCATATAAAAAGAAAGCTTGTAATTATTAACACTCTTCTTTACTTTATACTGTATACCATATTATGCGTTATGCATAGAACGCCAGCAAAAAATTTTCAAAATGAATTAAAAAGTTTAGCTTTCATGGATCCGTTCCTCCACTTGGGTGAGACTCAGTGTTTTATTTTCGAATCATCCCGGTTTTGATGAGCGAACGACTAACGACACTAAGTAGCAGCTACATGCATAAAGCTAGCGCAATTACGTTTCGCTTTTAAATTTAGCTTTCGCTTCAAACTTTCGCTTTTAATTTAAATGTTTTAAGCTGCTATCAGATACAAACATTAACAAGGAAGTTACGTTACCTGAGGAAACATTTCGGTGGTTTGCATGCGTTTAAGCAGTGTTTATAAGCAGGAGAGCACCCATAATATATTAAAATAGTTGGCTACATTGCAAGCTTACAAATTGATGAAAGTGTTCGTTTGCAAAAAGCTAAACGTTTTGCGCAAGATATTGCTTTTCGCACGTGAAAAAAGGTGCAGAACAATAAATAACAAGTCAATAAAAGTTGAAGGGCGCTAAACAAATAAGCTAAGGGTGCTGGTATGCTTTTGTGCAGTGCTTTTGTTGTGATATTTTAAAACGTTGTAACTTTCGCAATTTTGGGAGTTGGAAAAAGCTTTATACATCAAATATAGCTTATATTCTGTACATGCTCATGAGCTTACGAAACCAGCGAAATTAACAAACAAGCAATATTGCATGCAAAAGGTTAAATGCTTACTGAGTTACAATTTTATAAACTGTAGGCCTGCTGCGCAGCGGTTGCTAATCTTGAAGGTGAGGTTGCTGCAATAAGGAAAATTATTGGATACCGTCTTCTTTTAATTTACCGGTTCCTGTGTATTCGTTGCAGTGAAAGAGAATTGCAGACTTTGCAATAAAGTAAGTAATAAGTGCAACGGAAGTATAAATCTAAAGCTATTCCTTTAACATGATCTCATGATCTGCAAACGATAAGAAACTCTCTGCAAAAAGCAGTTAGAGAAATTTCCCTGTCAATTCAAAAGAAACCGGAATATTCTGATTGAATTTGTTCCATTTCTGATTCCTGCTTAGTTTATGAGTCATCGTTAATGAAGAATTTCAAAATAGAATCTTATGTGCAAATCATGCTCTGCCATCTTAAAAATTGTTTTACATGCATTCATGTAATTTCTCATGTTTTGCACGTAAATGCCTGGAAGCTGGATGGCAGAGCAAACAAATGAGACCTGCTGCGCTGAGGCGCAGCAGCAAAAATGGCAAAACTTTTCTTACATGCTAACATATGACAGACGGAATATAAACCAAAAATTTTTGAACATCGATTTCTCAAAACTGTAGAATCGGCCAAAATTTCTTCTTGTACCAGACATGAAGGACCTGTGGGCCGAAGGACATTTTTTGGATTTGGCTCAACAAATCTCAATACTCCAGAAAATCCGGCAAATGTGCGACGACACGAAATTTCGCAACTTTGTATTCAGTTTCTTCGCAACCAAAGACGTCTTAGCTCAAACCGAAAAAATGCCTCTCCGCAATAATAGTACGAAATTTCATTCTGCCAAGAATCACGCGAATCCACTGGGTAGTTTTTGAGAAATCGATGTTCAAAACAAAATAAGAAGCAGTTTTGCTAAAACGGTTTTTAGGCGAATTCTCTACCTTAGAGCAACGAAATAAAGCGAATAAGCATTGATAAAATGGGCAATTAGACAGCGTATCGAATGAGTATAAACAAACGAAAATAGTCCGAACGATTTGGCAGTAATTTAAAAAAAAACTGATTTCCTCGAAAATGGCCATTTTCGACCCAAAAAATCATTTTCGGCTATACTGACTTAACCACTAGAGGTAGCTCAAATAAAGCAGAAAGTTGTAAAAGCCGTTTGTTGTTGTTAAAATGTTCGTTTTTGTACGCTCTTTCCATCCATGACAACCAATCTGATGTATCGACTATCTACTGAGATTATTATGCCAAAAACGGGAAATTTCTTATCTTATCTAAAAATGCGGAACTTGTCCCAAAATGTTAAAGAGCATTAAAATAAGATATTTGGGAAGTTGCGCATCCACTTTGATAACAAATTTGAGTCCCTAAGGTCACATTTACACAAAGCGATACCAGCACCTTAAAGTTGTTCAGAAGCCGATTTTGTTGTGAACAATTAAATCATCAAATATTTCGTTCATGAAATTATACTTTGTTTATGGTGCTGGTTTCCTTTCGGGTATTTTTGACTCATGCGACTTTAATCCTTTACGTAAATAGCCTAGCCTTTCAAAATAACCTATTTTCGTGCTCTTTAACATTCTGGGACCAGTCTCATATTTTTAACCGAAAAGATGACCAATTTATGGTTTGCCATTATACTTTCAGTGGGAAGTCGGGACACCGGATTGGTTGTTATAGCTGGAAAGAGGGTATAAAAATGAACATTTTTGCAGATTCCGGAGATTTTTGGCAGAGTAGAAATTTGCACTACTGCGGAGTTACGTTTTTCTTGGTTTGGGCTGAAACGTTTCCAGTGGCAAGAAACCTCAATGCGAAGTTGAGAAATTTCGTGTTACCGTGCATTTGGCTGATTTTCTCGACCGTTAAGACTTGCTGAGATAAATCAAAGAAACGTCGGTCGGTCCATATGTCCCCCATATCATAGCACAAAAATTTCTTTTTTGGCCGAACAGATTTGTGATCTCGATTTTGAAAAATTTTCGGTCTATATTTAAACGTTATGTCAAAAACGTTTTCCTAATTTTGCTGGTTTCGTAAACTCATGTGAATGTCCTGATATAGGCTTTAAAACGATGCATAAAGCTCCTTCCAGCTCCCAAAATTGCGAAAAATTATAGCGTTTTAAAAAATCACCACAAAAGCACTGCACAAAAGAACACCACTACCTTAAGATGAGACTATTACTACTTTACTTAATATATTAATTTGTTGTAATTTTATCACCACTTGCTGTTACTGGTATTATCACGCTGCACTAGCTAAAATCAAGCACCAGCAAAGATTGCAGTTAAAAGCACAGGATAACGTGGGGGGAAATGGGGGGTGCAGACCCCCCCAAACCGACAAAAAACGGGTAGACCCACTCAGCAAAAAGGAAAAAGGGCAGACCCTCGCGTCCTGAAAGGAAAAAAGGGTAGACCCCTTAGCGATCTTTACTAAGAATTGCGAATTTTTTAGCAAATTTTAGCGATTTTTTCAAAAAATTTCTTGAAAATGGCTAAAAAGCCATTTTTTAATAATTTGTGGTCAAAAACGTTAAAAATTCTCAATTTTTACTAATTTCGAGGCAGACCCCTTAAAATTTTGGAATTTTTCAGGGGTAGACCCCTCGCCGAGGTCGGGGTAGACCCCCCCCAGAATCCGACCCCGTGCTAATGTATGGTTAAAAGTAACCTTACAGTACATAGTTTGTTGGATTGGCGAGCATGGAAACACCATTGGCTCTCTCCTGTTTCTGACTGACTTTGCTTTAGTGACTGCAGGGCAAGCGTTTTTCATTAAACCGCTGCAACAGTTATGGAATTCCAATTGGATAGACAGATCTGCTTGGCTTGATGTTACTGGTGTAATTTCCAACTATTTCCATGATTTTCATCAAACTATATATTTAGCAATATATCAACTAATTAAAGCCGAATTTTTCACGTTTTTCAAAAATTTCTTCAACTTCTGGGGGGCTCCGCCGGCTTCTGGGGGATTTGCACATTGTTGTGGTTGCACCTTTCTGATGAAATGGGATTTGTCAATGAAATGTACCCCAAAGGGGATGGAAGACTATCTTAGCTTCACTTTGATAAAGCGAAAATCATCAACGCATAATAGCAATCTCATCGCTGATGAAGCTGATGACGACGACGAAAGCCCAGCCTGGAAAATAAAATTCATCGGTACCTTCTAATTCCTAACCAGTTCCCTTGACTCCCTTGTTTCAAATCTGCCCAGACTCTTTGCACTGTATGGCTGACGAATTTAAGGCAGATCAACTAGAACTCCTAATTCGTAAAGGAGTCTACCCATACGATTATATGGATAACTGGAGTCGATTCAATGAAACTCTGCTTCCCTCAGAACGCTTGCCTGAAAATGACTAAAGTCTGGCTTGACCTAATTAAGGGAGGGGGGCCCATTTTTGGGTCATTTTTTACTTTCTCCGATCTCGTTGATTTTCACATATTTTGTTGTCCATATGGTATATTTTAACGAGTTTTTTAAAGCTACAGTAGTAAGTCTTAAGGTTGTCGAGTAATTTCGAGATTTCATGTGTTAGACATAGGAAATTTGAAAAGTTGTCATTTTTTCGCGTATGCCAAAAACTCTTCCGAATGGTGAATGGTGAATCTGGACAAATTATACTGTTAACCTGCGGTACCTTGGAATTAGAATTTTGATTTAGGCCTTTAAAAGTTTTTAATTAATTTCTGAAGCATGAAAACTTAACACGACTTGAGTATCAAATCAAATTTTAACCATTCAAAAATTAATTAAAAAATTATTAAAGGCCTACATTAAAATTTTAATTCCCGGGTTCCAGTTTAACATTTTAGCGTTATTTTAATGTATAATTTGTCCGGATTCATCAACGTTTGTCGGGAGAGTTTTTTGGCGCACGTGAAAAAATGACAACTTTTAAAAATTCCTATGTTTAACAAATGAAATCTCAAGTTTGAGGTAAAATTACTCAACAACCGTAAGACTTTAATTTTAAAAACTATTGCGTAATATTGCGTAATAATAGTTAAATATTATTAAATATTAGGTAATGATAACGAAATCTTATGAAGTATTAATATTAATATTAATATATATTATATCATATTAATATTATTAGTATTAATGGAAAAATCTTGTGGAGTATTAGGCATAACTTTCTGAAACCTAATTAGATTAAAGAAATCATTGTGTCATCAAGAAATCATCATCAACAGCACAATACTTCGCTGGCGTAGCTAGCTGTGCGCGTACTCCCAAAAATCTACTACTACAAGTTTCATTGAGAGAGCTACAAGTGGTAGAAATTTGCAACTACTGTCATTTGACTTCTGTGTATGTGTAGAGTGCACCTATCTGTAAGCGATTTCTGTAGCTTTTGCCATTCGTGTGGGAAGGAGACACTAAAACAATTTGTTTGTCTCGTTGTTCATGGTACAAAAAGCACCAATTTTCCAAAAGCTTGACTTTGAAAAATAGCAAAAATTCCTCCGATCAACAAAATTTTACCAAAAGTGCTATTTGCATTCTGTAGCTTGTCCTAAATATGTGCAAACTTGTAGCGCTGTATCTTTTATACGGCGAAAAAGTTTTCTGCCACAAACGTTTAAACCTAAAGTTTTCATTTTCCTAAATTTTAATACATGTCAATGTTACTTTTAAAGGGCTCTACAGAGCGATAGAAGCAAAACGCTCTTGTCTTGAGGACCCATGGGGACTACGAAATACCTGAAAATGAGCAAAATCAGAGATGATAGAAAAATCGGACTAAAAGCGTATAGTTTCACTATAGCATTTGCAACGCTATAGTGAAATTCCTTCGACGAAAATTATCATAGTTTCAACTACATGCTAATAGTAGTTTTTTCCTTAAACTACAATTTATTCAGTGCCTGCATAGCAGATCTGCTTGATGTCTTCATGTTAATTTCATTAGCCGGTTGCTGAAGAGTTATTGTCTTTGTAGATGCTGGTTCCACCTTTAAATTTGGTATGGATACGGCTGTCTTCAAAGCAAGTTTGGCTTTTCGCCTTCGCCAGTAGCTCAAAAATCGTCGCAAGCATATGTCAAACGATTCAAACAATGTAACAAAGGTGCAGCTGATATATAGGCTGAGAATCCCTCCAAGATCAGCTAAAAATACAGTGCAGTGGAAAGCAAATCTTTGTTGAATCTGATCCTTTTAAATATCATATCTTGTATATCAAAGTTTGTAAAGCGAAGCTCTACTAAGCGTTCAGTTTATATGCTTGTATTGTTTCAGTTATCAGTAAATCATTTGTACGTACAAAGCAAGCTCCAAGCAGTATATGCTTGTTCTTGAGTGGTTGTTGAAGTCAGAAAAGAACTAAAGTAGATCTTCAACAAAATGAAGTTCCGCCTAGAAACAGTAACACACATGTAGTCAAAAAGACGTAAGAACAATTATAAACTTTACTACATATTCAAAGCATTCCCGGACATGGTGGGCTTAGAGTTTTGGTACATCTTAAAGAACACCATGAAAATTGTACTCGGAGCTTAAAACTTGTTTTTAAATCTGTTTTGACGCCATGTTTCAAACCCTTGTGTAAATCATAGCCCAAAATAGCGCGTATTGTACGACAGGGCAGAAGGCGGACCTGTCCACTCCTCCCTTGTCCAGGTGTAGATCAAATTGACTTGATTTTAATCAGTTAGTAACTCTACTTAAACGATTTATAAACCTTGTTTAGTTCTCGAGTACCTATCACATTCGCATATGAAATAGAATAAGGAAGACTACAATAAAGAATCCACTATGTTGTGTTTGCAGTCTGAGATACAGTTTGATTCTGACTATCTGATATTCAGTACAGCAAATGAGTTGTGCTAATTCTTTATTTTTGTTATGACAATTCCAAAAATTTTACAATTTAATTTTTACAATTTTACAAAATTTAAACAGACGAGGTTACCTGAAGAAATCGTCGTTTACTACCAAACTATCTTTATACAGCTTTAGGTCTTTCAGAAAATGAGCAAGTGCCTTTGAAAAGTTGGAAGTATCGATAGGGCTGGCCACGAGTGATAATTGCTGCAGGCAATTCTCTTTTTTTAACAGATCGGTGAAAGATATATTATTGCCTAGGATCCTGCGAATGAGGCTTTTGAAGACAGTACCCGTTGTATCATTACTATGCAAGTCCAAGAATTGGTTACTTTTCCAGTCGTTCAAAGTTTCAATTAACCATCGAGATAACACCTTTATTGATGAGCGCTTGGCATTTGCAATCTTTACAGCAAACTGAAACAACCTTCAACTATATACATATAGGTAGCACTAAACTGGGATCTTTTAAGCACAAAATTAGTTTCGCTGAACGTAGACTTATGAAAGAACAAACGAAACTAAGATTGATTAACAAATTTAGATTAGAGGAATAAGGTAGAAACATTTTTCTGAATTTTGATCCAAATCAAAATCTTGTTTTTTCGCCGGGCACAGATCGAATTGACAGTTAGCGATTATTAAGATGGTGTATTAAGATTAAGCATGTAAATTCAAACGGTTTAAAACGAGAGGACAATCATTGTCCGGTTCTCATTACGTCTAGTGCTACCGGTACCGTGCTTTCGACCACCTCGTGGGAGTCAAGTACTCAAGTGGTGAGTTGTGTTTCGATGGTGATTGGTTTCAAACTTCTAACATTTCGTTTGAATGAAAATAGCGGTTTGTTTAAATTGGAAGAAAGGTGTGTTTTCCTTTTTTCCTAGTACCTAGATTTTTATTAGATTTCTGTTTGTGAAATATGCTGTAAACCTAGGTAGTTCTAGTTTTATTGAATACATTTCACAGAGAACTTTACATTGCAATCGTTTGAAAGCAAAGTCGTATGGCTTACTAATATTCCGTCTGCCTTGGAATAACTTGTGCTGAAAACATGATTTGAATACTCATGAAAAGTAATGTCGCCTTTGTCATACAGTCCGAACCTGTGAATACTTTCGTTCAAAGCATCTAAATCTGTAGGACTTGGCATTTCATCCAGTGCCAACTTTATGCTGTTAGACTTTTCTCGGAACATTTCGACGACGCCATTCCATTTGTTAAGCTGTGGAGTAACTTGCGTTTCATGGTAGTTGATTATATGATTTAGATGTGATATTCCAATCTTTAGCAGATTTCGACAGTTTTCGATATTTCTGGTTAGAATACGAACGCTATCTATCAACAGGCCCAATACAACTCCTTTATCAGGACTACAGTTTGTGCTATTGCTGTCTAAAAGTTGACAGCAAGACTGCTTAATTGCATTTAGCATGTGGCTAAACGTAGGTACTGCGCCATGCTTCTCCTCTGCTTCTTGACCATGGTACATCATCAAAAGATACACTGCATGCAGACTTTCTGGAGAACTGAAAACGCTGAGCAAGTTGCGAAACGCAACACTTGGCAATTTTGGTTTGGCAACTTGGTTGTTCCAATACGGAGCATGTGATACGTTGTTTAGGCAACCGGGCTTATGTTCACTGCCAAGAGTGTAAAAGATAGAAATGTTGCGCCAAATATCCAGAGTTAGTCTTAGCATATGCAGCTCAGAGGAAGAATATGGACACAAATTGTCATCATAACAAACAGAAAATGCTGCTGATAATTCTCTGGTAAAGACAAGGTCGAGTTTGGTCCATTTCAGCAAAGGTCCCACATAGTTGCCGAGTATACCGAAGTATGAACTGATGTTCACGTTACCAGCTGAAGAAGCATTGCCATACCCTGAAGCTGAATTGTCAAAATCGAATACTTTGCTGGAAAGTGTGTATCTGAACGTAGTGTTGTTTAAATTTTCAGAAACTACAGACAAAGACTCCGCTATGGTTAGTAGAATCAAATCATACAGAGCATATCGCTTTTGTAGTTTGCTATTTAAATGAGAGATTGCGTTGATCGTGTTATCAACATTCTCGGGCAAAAGATAGCCTTGCAGCTTGCAATCAGGAGACTCCAAAGCTTTCATACTTTTCAAAAGCTGTGTCAATGATATTGTCAACAGTTTATACAAATTATTTGTTTTTAGCGCTTGTTTCCGTAGATATCGTCTGGACATTTCACGGGCTCGCAAGTTCAACTGATGCATTGCAGGAATTTTGGGATTCAAGAAGACTTCAAAGCGTTCCCATTCCATTTTAGTCAGTGTAAGAGAAGGACTGTAACTGGTCATTTCGCAGTCAACAGGGCACTCTGACCCATTGAAATTTGTCCCTAAATGACAACCGTCTTGTTGTAAAACTGCAACATTAAGTGTTAAGTTTTCAGTCATATTAAAGTCATATTTTCATGTTCGTATTTCTTCTTTCTTTTATATCCATATTTTCATATTTACAGTCTAATAAAATTTATGGTTTTTAATGAACTGCTTGCAGATTACTCTTTTCGGGTAACAAACGAAAACTGTACTTTTGACGAGATCATGAAATATTTACCTACGTATCTTGAAACGCAGTGGCAATAATCATACAAACTGCACACGGATCCTACAACAATAACAGTAAATTAACAGGATTAACATTTTAGTGTTATCATTAATTGTTAACATCGACTAGATATCATTTGGTAAGCTCAGGTTCAATTGTTAAAGAAAATATTTTACAATAAATCTCTAAGTCGAGTCACCAATGGAAAATACACAGTTCAGGAATACTTCAACTTTCAGTGACTGTTGACCGGTGAGTTTACGAAGACGTTTTGGTGTCAGGCAAACTTTCAGTTTGTCTACGTTACGTTAATTGTTTGCGGATGTTTCAGGAATGCTAAGTTTGACTCACTGCTCTAGCATTGCGTACTCCTGAAAGCTCAAACGTTAGATCTAATAACCACAGTTCATTATCGCTAAGAGGTCATATGTGTGTGGAAGCTAAATCTCAAAATCACGATATTTTTATCAAGTGTCAAGCAATTTCCTGAAATCAGTAACAACTAAATAGTCAGTTCTTAAAATCGACGAAAGGTTTGCTTTTTCCTAATTTTTCAATTCACTAATCTGTGCTTGTATTAACAAAATGCTTCGCTGCTGCATAACCAAAAATAAGCCTTTTAATGCAGAGACATTCCAGTTTACTAGTGGTGCAGAGCAGATATTTAGGAAAGTGTCGGAATTTGAAAATACGGAAATTTTCAATTGTGCTCATTTTTTGTGAACAAATGCTTGACAGTAAATGAAATTCTAGGTGTATAAAGATAGCGCTTCTGGAATATAACAGATGAACCAGGGGCCTATTTCATAAAAAGTTGCGGGTTTGCAAGTGCGAGTGTGCTAGTACTCGCACTTGAAACGTAAGTGCGGATTACAAGTGTTGCATAAAATTTTCTGCAAACTGGCGGAAATTAGCCCACAGAAAGTAAGTAGCGGAACTTGACCCGCTTGCAACGCAAGTGCGAGTAGAAGGAAAATTTGCCATAATTCTGCAAAAAATCATAACTCTTTCACCGTTGCATGAAATTTATTGAAATTTTCACAAAATGTTCAGAACATTTCAAAACAAGTCGGCTCCCAAAAGGAGCATTATCTCGCTGCTGACATTTAATTTTATCACGCGCACATCATTGCGCACTGGCATGAGTATTCCATAATTTTTCTGAATACAATTATAAGAGTGTAAAAAGGGCCCCCATTTGAGGTAGGTTGTCAACAGCCAGTCAGAATCAGCCATGGACTGCACCAAAAAGTATGAGACTGGCTGTGGAAAAGCAGAAGGCTAAGTCCTATAAATGTTTGAATTGCTATTCTGATGCTATTCTTAAACTTTATTGCTGTGGTCCACTGCCTACTTCTTCTACCTACTTTCTGCCAACACTTCTCGTCCCCACAAACGAGATATGTTTTAGCGATCCCCCTCCTCCAAGCGAGGACCTCAGTTGGCTACTTCCTCTCCCTACCAGTTTGGTTACCCCTAACCAAACGCGAGGGGTATATTTGTCGATCCCCCTCCCTCCGACAATTGCAAACGCTATTCATTAAAATTAAACGGATCATGTGGACGACTAATGTTAACGACACGGAATTCGAATTCGCAGTTCTCTAGAAGATTCTCGGGATTTCAAGTTCTCAGGTTTTTTGTAATTTGTTTGATGGCAATAGATAGATAGCAACAGATACTTGGTAGCATTGCAATTAGGTTGAACATTACTCGTTTTATTTTTTTTTTTTGGCTAGGGCCCGACCACTGAATAGGCACACAACGTGACCCGTAAGTGGTGCTCTCCGCAGACCGCAGTCAAGAGGCGGAGAGACGAAGATCATGGACAGAAACATGATCCCCAAGCAGAACTACCATACGGTTATTTCAGTCACGCCCAAGGCAGTAGCAATCGTTCACCCGATAACTACTGCCCCCCGCTTGGTAATAGCAACTAAGATGGCTGAAAGCTACGTGTGCCTGCTCGTTAGGCTTATGGACAAAAGAGGCTGCAGAAGAAGAAGAGGGAAGGGGGTTGGCGAGCTCTAGTATAGAAAAGTAGGAAAATGCGGTCTGTAAAAGCACCTAAATACAGAAATCACGACATGGACATATGTACAGGAAAACTCTGAAAGTTTGCCAGTTTTAAATGCTGCTTCCGCTCTCAAAGCATCAGCAGACTGGCACAAAAATATAGAGCGTGATCGAGCTTAATCTAGCTGGAACGTAGCAATAGACACAGGGGGACCTTTTTCACCCCCCATGCTTTTTGCTATGTGCCAGTGCGTACCAACTCTATTTTACAATCTAACCTTTCCAAGTGCACCAAACAACACATCATTTAACTTAGCTGGTTTTGATAAAAATGACCATATCCTGAGTGACATGAGATTTGCATTCCAGGTCCTCTCCTCCAGTCGCTGTGGGACTGGATTTCAGTTTTTGCCAAATCGAAAGATACACAGCTAATTCTACACTCAAAATAAACAACAAGTACATAGTAAGAGTTCACTTGTTGAATGTCTCTTCAGATAAAGTAGTTTCAAAAAGAACGAGAAATACTGATTTTACACAAATTGAGATTCTGATCAACTGTACAGTAAAACGCCGTTTTCTATATCTCGTCACACACGACCACAAGATTTGCTTTGCTGTTTAAATTTTGTAAATATCTCAGATTAAGGACATTGAGGTCCCTAGATAACTTTCACAATCAACACAAGAAATTTTCACTTATCTTTCGTTCCAAAAATGCAACCGTTTCCTATCTCGTTTTAACGAAACATTTGACATCTTGACTCGACATTGGAGACTTGCTATGTACTCTCCTCTCATCCTAAATTCCTTTGAGGTTGAAATCTGAATGTACAAAATCGACATAAAAGTTTGCTGGACGAACCAGAACATTGCGCTTGACTGTAACTGGCTACACAAGACTGTCTTGAGCTGACACAATTCGCCGCGCCGCCGGCCTATATGAAAATTTATGGTGCAATGCAACTGTACTAACTTTCTAAGCTAATTTGCATATTGCTGCTGATTCAACGAAATGAATAACTTTGCTTCAGCCACAGGGGGCCCTGTGTTTTCTTTGCGGCTACTTATAAAAGTATCAAAATGGAGCCCCCTCTAGAAACATATGGACTATAAAATTTAAATTTAATTCACTTTAACTTACAACTTCCGCATGAAAAATTATGCCTGAGCAAATTAGTAAATCACCGTCAAGATTCAACCATTGCCCCCTTGTGATAAAAACTCAAACAGGAACCAACTATGTGTTAAAGATATGTAGAAATCTCAGTGTCGCAACAATGCAGTTCATATTGAGCCACTTTCGTTAACAGCTATCTCGCCTTTAGGCGAGATAACAACACTGTAAAAAAATTTCCTAGCTGGTATCCATTTTTCGATGATCACTGTTGTCATTCAAGAAAAATAGATAAAAGTTATCAGGTATAAAAGATATCAGTTAGCTATTATTTAGGGATTGATTGAAAATCTAGAAAATTAGATAACAGTTATCTAATATTGCTGGCTAATATCAATCTTTTTAATTTGGGCATTAGTACTTCAACGGCAATTGCTAACCTGTACTCATTAAATATTGTTGATAGTGGCAAAATTTTTTAATCTTAAAGTAAGTTAAATAGTTCAGATAGTTAAAATTTTAACAGTTTTCGGCGTTTTATGATGATAGCGGCAATAAGCAACATGGGCAGAGGTGAGGCTTTTTAGTTGTAGCTATGAAACTGCACTCAAATTGCGTCTACACTCAATCTAACCTGAAAGCAGAGGGGCAAAGTTCTATCCGGGTCTATAATTTCAGACACAGCCTGGACTCAGAACTGGACGGCTTTCCCCAGACCCCCAGGCTCGGATTCCGGGAAATACTTTAATCGATCTGCACTGGGTTTTGGTCTAAATTGCATTATTATTATTATTATTATCCGTGTTTGGTGATACGACAGCAAAAGCATCAGGAAAGCACCGCCGTGTATGATTAAACAAATGATTAAACTTTCGAAATTTAGCCGCAATTTTAAATTTAGCATCTATTTTAGCCTCAAGGTATAGTGTTGTTTTAGTAACCGATGTTAGTTTCAGTTTCAGTTTCAAGTCTCTTCCCAAAATAGATTCAGTTTCAGTTTTAGTTTTAGTCGGAGTTTCAGTGTCAGTTTCAATTCATTCGAAATACTGCAGGTTCCAGCCTTGAGACATTAATGCATGAATTTATGATCATATATACTTCGCTGCAGAGTATTAACGAAAAAACCGCTTTAAACCTTCAAATTTTCATGTCTTGAAAAAAGAGTCCGAGTTTCAGGTCTTTATCCAATCTAGTTTCAGTTTCAGTCGGCCGATAAAATAGTTTCAGTTTCAGTTTCAGGTCTCCTCACGAAATAGTTTCAGTTTAAGTTTAAGTTTCAGTTTCAGTTTCTGAAACTGAAACTGAAACCTGTACAACCTGAAGCCTAGTTTCAGTTTCAGTTTCAGTGCCTGAAACATCACTACCTCAAGGTCAAAAGCTATGGTAGGAAAGAGGGGGCAAGGTCTGCCATTTTTATTGGATCAAAATTGGCGCAAAGAGACGCCGATTTTTGCCAGAATTTCAAATTTAGATCTGCCATTGCTGGAGAAAGAAGCAACACTCGACAGACGGAATACATTTAGCATTTAGAACTAGTACAGTGGCAACATGGCAAGCAACATTGATGCGAGGCAAACAGTAACACCTGTGATCAAAACATTTTGGTCGTGTTAAATATCAGTGTTTTGCGTGAACTCCGAAAGGTTGAAAATCAGCGCAATAAAATAATCTCAACGACGAGGGTGTGGCTCAGTGGTACAGCGTTCTGCGCAAGATAGTTCCCAAGTTCTGTGGTTCGATGCCCGCCCTGGACACTTTTCTTCACATCTTTCAATCCTGATTTCAAACTTTCCCATCTTTCGTTCGAACTCTAAACCGCTTAAAGTATATATATTTCATTCTGAAGCTCGAAACAGATCCAAAACTTGTCCACGAACTTTCTTCAAAATACAATTTGCAAGTTTTGTATGCATCAGTTCTGTGAGACAATCCCGAAAAGCCGAATATATATTAACGATTTGCAGCATTTTTCGAACTTTACTAATATGCACAATAGCTGCATCAATCGATAGCTTTTTCAATTTTAAGAAACGACTCTTCTCACCACAAACTCCCATTTGATTGTTATTTGTTTGCCATAGTTTAAAGTTCCGTTTTGGACCGTTTTCAACAGAAAGTGAAAATTTTGAATAGCTACAACCTTTTCATTCCAGGCCGAAATAATCTGTAGTTTTAATAGATTGCGTAAAATTCTAAGGGCTATCATTTGGCGCGCTTTGACCTCAATGCTGTAGGTAGAATTTTTGACCCTGGCAGCCCAACCCACTTAAATATTAAAATGTATATATGCACATGTAGAATAACTGGTTGACAGAACTGATTTTTTCCATGATTTGATTTCATAAAACGATTCAGCTCATTATGAGCTTCAAAATGATGTATAGATCTCTGAAAAACTCGCAAAATTGAGCAAGTTCTGAACATTTCAATCTGGGTATCCAGACGCTGTTACAGTCAGCTGCACGTTTGACCCCATAAATTTTGCTGCATCAGCGAAGCAGGCTTCATCCAGCTCAACCACTTCGCAAGTGTTGTGTTGTGTTACGCAAGTACTCGATACGCTGATACCGCATCGAGCACTATATAAAGGAGAGAAACAAATAAGTTTTTTAAGTTGCATGTCAATATTTGCTGACATATTTGCTCCTACTGCTTTTGTTTACAGAGCAGTGGAAGCAATCTTTTTTGGCCATTACGTACCTTTGGGGGTACCGATGGCAGGGTCTAAACCCAATAAAAAGGGGTGAAATCCCTTTTTATTGGAAGCCATCCAATTCAAATGGCCGGATAGCTAGCAACATTTCGATTGCTAATATCCAAAGCGTTGGATTGGATGGCTGACAGTGAATATTGTGGATAATTTAGTATCCAACAGGATGATTCTCGACCAAACATCTAAATGAAAATTAAAGATCGAAGCTCATTATCCGGTTCCTGTCGTCTGTGATGTGCCTCTATGCGGCACAGTAATAGGGAGCATGTTCGCTTTGTTTTCCGCAATTATTCTAAATTGAGCAAAAAACTAACAAATACCAGTCATCCTTTAATTTTAGGTGACGACCCTCTATTTTTCACGGATAACAGTTACCTTGGAATTTATGGTAAAGGCTATTAAAGTTAAATTGGTAACAAGTCTCCAATTTTAACTGTTTGCTGCCATCCCAAATTATTAGATAGCAGTTATCTAATTTGTTGGGATGTCACAAATTCCCTATCTAAGAAAAATAGATAACTGTTATGCAATTTTTTTACAGTGAATTAATTCCTAAATTTTATTAAAAACAAACGAAAATTGTGAAAGATATTTCAATTTTTTGAAAATCGTCTAGTAAAAATCTACTAGACGACTTTACTCGCACTTGCAAGTTGCAAGTGAGTGTTCCAGCGAGTTTTATGAAACACTTACTCGCTGCTTGTGTAGAAGCGGACTTACAACTTGCAGTTCAAGTGCAAGTGCGGATTCCACACTTGGCACTTTATGAAACACTTGCAGCTTGCAATTCCGCAACTTGCTGTTGCGAGTTGCGGAATCCGCAACTTTCAAACTTTTATGAGATTGGCCCCAGGTGTGCTTGAGTAACTTTCTATCATCTACATATACGAAGGCGTTCAAAAAGTTCACGACCTAAGTATCCTGGACAGGACGTACGGGGTGTTTCTTTTCCGTGATAACTTTCAGGTAATATTTGAGGTGAAATTACTCCACAACCGTAAGACTTACGACTTTAGTTTGAAAAACTCGTTTACATATACCGTCTGGACATTGAAATATGTAAACGCACAGCGACGTCGGACAAAATAGGAAAATATAAGTGGCCGTGGACCATCTTCTAAGCTATAATTTTTCCTGTGACGGATGGATATTATCGGCAAGTGCATCCACATTCCACATGCTCCTCAGTCTCCGCTATGCCAGCACTACCATTTTTATACTACTTACAAAGTTTAGGCAGTTTTAAGTGCTTCTTGAGATTTTATAAGAAATATTAACTGGAACAGATACGCAGTTAGTGAACACAGGACTGAAAATTGTGCAAACACTTAAGATTGTGGTTCCGTTTGGAGGTATATTGCAAACAGATACACGGCCGAAACCAAATTTAAATTTGATGAAACTTTTCATAAAGCCTTTTCAGCATTTAAGGTGCTGGTATCCTTTTGTGCAGTGCTTTTGTGGTGATTTTTCGAAACGCTATAACTTTCGCAATTTTGGGAGTTAGAAAGAGCTTTATACATCGTTTTAAAGCTTATAGTCTGTACATTCACATGAGCTGACGAAACTAGCAAAATTAGCAAAAAATGGCAAAAATTTTCTGACATGCTGACTTCTGACAGGCAGAATATAGACCAAAAATTTTTGAACATCGATTTCTCAAAACTATAAAATCGGCCTAAATTTCTTCTTGTGCCATGATATGAAGGACATGTGGGCCGAGTGACATTTTTTGGATTTGGCTCAACAAGCCTCAATAATCCAGACAATCCGGCAAATGTGCGGTGGCACGAAATTTCGTGACCTTGTGTTCAATTTTCTCGCAACTGGAGAGGTTTTAGCTCAAACCAAGAAAAATGGACAAATTTTCATCCAGCCAAAAATCAGGCACATCCATTGGGTAGCTTTTGAGAAATCGATGTTCAAAACAAAATAATCGTAGTTTTGCCCAAATGGTTTTTCGGCCAAATCTCTAGCTTAAAGCATAAAGCAACGAACTCCATCGAATAGGCATTCATAAAATTTCATTTGGACGCTGTATCGATTGAATATAAATATGCCAACTTTGTCCTTAACACGTGGCAGTAATTTTGAAACAAGTGATTTCCTCGAAAATGGCCATTTTTTGACCCTGAAAACAGTTTTTGGCTTATACTGCCTTAACCATTAGAGATAGCTCAAAGGTTGTAAAAGCAAAAATGTTCATTTCGGTGCCCTCTTTTCAGCCATCCCAACCAATCCGGTGTATCTACTATGTACTCAGAGACTAATGGCAAAAACTAGAAACTTCTTATCTTTGCACCTAAAAATGCGGGACTGGTCCCAGAATGTTAAAGAGCACCAAAATAGCATATTTGGAATGTTTCATCCACTGTCATAACGAATTGGAGCCTGTAGCGTCAAATTTACACAAAGCGATACCAGTACCTTAAACACCTTCCCTGCAGTTCCGCTTCAAAAACTCAGCATTACCGTTGTAGACAGACTTTGCCAATTGCTGCGTAGTGCATAGTAAAATTAGCAAAAATGAAGATTTTTAGCAATTTTTAAGAAATCTTTTGAAAAAAATCGCTAAAATTTGATAAAACGGAGCAATTTTCAGCAAAACTCGCTGAGAGATCTACCCTTTTTGCGTTCTGGACGACAGGGTCTACCCTTTTCTCCATTTCGTCGAGGGGATCTCGTCAACCCGTTTTTCTCAGTCTGGGGGCCCCATGAAAGCTGTGTAGCTGGCACATGTAACACGACCCGACCCGAGCCGAGCTAATCAATAAAAGAGAAAGCCTGAGCAAAGTAAATAAGTGCAACTAAAAGGTTTTCTGTATTCTGTTAACCTAAAAAGGTTCAGTCAAATATTTGTTCAAATGAAGAAACTGAACCTGGCGGAGCTTTCACAAATCTCAAATCCAATGAACCTAACTTTGTAATTTTTGCAGCAGGTAGTAAAAATAGCTATCAGACCCCCCCCCCTCGAAGCTCATAGACCCCCCCGAAGCTCGTGGACCCCCGCGCAGAATTTTTCCAAAGCTGTATAGGCCAGACCTTCATTCATTGCCCATGTATGCTGGCGGGTCTGCACTCCCCCCCCCAATTCTCCCACGTCATGCTATGATTTGTAGGTGTGTGTAGGTTCACCGCTAATTAAACTTCAACTGTGATATTCTTGCTTTTCGTCGATTACTCACAACGCGTAATTGTTACCACATACACAATACCAGTTTCAGCCAATGTGAAATGTGAAAAATTTATGCTTACAATTTAAAAAAGAAAAATTAATTACACTCGTTTTACTTTGTGAGCTGATAAGCGGATTTGTATTGCCAAGGGCACAATTGCACTTTCTTTCTACCAGGGATTCCAAGGCCTCAGCTACGCAACGACTGCGTGAATATTGGCGGCCACTTTTAAGCAACTTTCGTTTGCAATTTTTCCCATCCATCAGCTTTTGCTAAATATATACATGAAAATTAATTATTAATTAATAAGCAACAGTTTATGCAAGAGTACATATTACATTAGACTATGACAGCTGTCACACTCTATATATTGTAAGCGTGTCACATCCTTTGCACGCTAACGGCAACGGCTGAACCCCCCCCCCCCCCGAAAATTAAACCCTTAACTTAACAAAACCATTTTGCTGTTGTGCATATGTTCTAAAGCTCGAAACAGACACAAAACTCGCGCACGTAGTGCTTGTGTTGTCGAGCTTTAACACACAAGCATAGACCGAGTAAGCGTACCCCCGTTTCGACTGGGTACCAGTTTGCGGGCGGGTCACTGGGGTCCAATTTGCGGGGGCGGAAGGTCAGCCGTTAGCGTTCAGAGAATGTGTCAAGCTGATAATACATAGGATATGCCAGCTGTCATACTCTTATGTATTCTGTACTCTTGGTATATGCAAGAGTTTATAATACCAAGAGTAAGACACTCAGCCCTTCCTAATAGAATAAGCTTGCGAGATGCTCGACACATTAAGGCCAAAATCTCGGGGGGGGGGCTTCTCAGCGTGTAAACATACAACGCTGACATTTTTAAAAACGGGCGTTTTCGACAAATTAGATACTATAACTTGAGCTAGGAAAAGTGTACAGCAATAATTTTTATATCATTATGTTGCGTAGAACGAGATCTTTTTAACGATATAAGAAGTATATAGTTCGGTCTAAGTAATCTATTACAAAACCGGCAATAAAGCATCCTTGCCACGAAAATTCTGGGTATTTCATATTAATTTCTTAGAAATGCCATACGTTGTTGCTGAATTTATGAGGGATTGCTTAAGGTGGTGATTCCTTTTGGAGACATCAACTTTGAACCATTAGTACTCAACCATTACTTGGAGTTAAGAAGCCATTTTTATATCAAAATGCAGCTTAACATTTGCTCTTTCTAATGAATACAGCGAAACTAACTTTAGTTCTCGAAAATTATTTTACTGTATTTTCGAAGTAATTTAATTTTCCAGATTTTTTGCAGACTAAAGTAAATTTTTTCGTGAGGCATCGACCACATCATTAGATTCCACTATCAAATAGCTGGGGACCCTTTTTTAGTTATTATGAAACCGCTCTTCGTTATAAAGAAATTAGCTAAAACGTATGCGCAACTTGGATTTTGCCTACTTTTCCCAACTTTGGCAAGCGACCACTTTAGCTAGAAAGCAGCAATCGGGACAACTAAAAAAGGGTCCCTGGGTATTTTAGTGTAAAACTCGTCCAGTAAGTGGCAACCATCTAGCTTGCATAGTAAATGCTCCACAATCGCTGGAAAAAATTTGGTCATGTTTTTGCAAAAACTACAATTTCTATGATAGCAGCGTACGGGGTAGCAGTTAGATGATTATAATGTCACGAATAATCGGTCCCGACGAGACCTTCAAATTGACACCCATAGTTTAGTTTTACGACTTACGTAGCTCAAGAAATGGCGGATTATTTGATTTCTTCAAAAATGACAAGTTTTCAACGCCAAAATAATAAAATCTACTATATCTCACGATAGCGAAAAGCTAGAAAGGTACTTTAAAAAGCAAAAATGTAGAGCTCAACAAGATCTTTCTAATGAGTATAGTCACAGCTGTGTAGCAACTGCCTAACTGTCAAAAACTGGCAAAAACCACCCTGATCGGAGACGTCGAAGTTTTGAAGCGGGATTGCGCGGAGGGTGTTGAATGCTAAAAGAACTTATTTTGGAAAGTTTCATCAAATTTCATCTTGGTTTGAGCCGTCAACCAACAATATGTGCCCAAAAGGAATCACCACCTTAAACCGAGCTATATATATAATTTTTATATCGTTAAAAAGATCTAGTTCTACGCAACATAATGATATAAAAAATTATTGATGTAAAACTAAAATAAACTCTTGGTATACGTTAAGTAGCTACTTCGTTCAGTAGCTACACTAACAACTACTTTTACTAGATTAATTAAAAACTTAGCTGCTAAAACATTGGGTTAATTTATGTTAATGATACTGTACCTTGTACATGTTTAGACGAATTGTTGCAAAGTCGCCGGGCGTTACAGTGATTTCGTCTAGATCCAGCAACTGACGATTTTCACCAAACAACGATATCTGAAAAACTCATGCATGTACCAAAGCAATTCCAACTGGTTTGGGGGACAGAAATTTAGACATTAGCAAAGAATGAAGTTTCAAATCAAACTTTCGCTTTGGTTTTTTTCAAATTAAAGGTTCAAGTTACTGATACTTCAACAGAGTTTGGTTTGTCCAGGTGAAGACTCCGGAGAAAGCACAGATATTATTGTCTCTAGCGAAAGACAGAAAACGTTTGCATCAGTCAGGATTTAAATTAAAGGAATTTGCCCAACCCCTAGAGTAAAGATCCAACCACAACCCTACTGATCTGCAGTAACATGTGCTGATTACTACACCAACGGAACATCCATTATTCCAGTGTAAACTCACAACAACCAAAGAAGCTTACATCAAAGCCATACGACAGGTAGGGACCAGGCACGGCTTCGTACGTGGCTGCATCCAACAACAAAAATATACCCTCATCTGAATCTAAAAATAAAATAATTTGTTAAAATCAAATATCTTTGGCTTTAACCAACAGTAATCGTGGTGAAATAAAGCTTCTGTCAAATGCAATCAAAAAATGATTCAGGAGAACTGAAAAACTGAAAAATATATAAAATGAAAAACTAAAAACATATAAACATAACAGAACATATAACTAAAACGTTTTGGTCAAAATCACATTTTTCCTTAGCAACCCATTTCTACTCTCTGCAAATTATTTAGATATTCAGAAGATTGGCTCCTGTCTGCCAGTTGACTCATGATTCACCATTAGGAATTTGTGAAACCCTGTAAACGATTGATAATTTTTTGTTTAGCTATTTCAATTTCTGGTGTAATTCAATTATTGGTGTGCAGCAGACATGTGCAGGAGGGGAATTTCTGGGGTGGTGAGGCCGCCGGAAAACAGAATTTTTGAGTTTTTGTCCCAAAAGCGGAAAAGCCTTCAAAACCGAAAAAAAACAAAAGCGGAATCTGGGGGGGGGAGGTAAGCTCCAGGTCCGGTGGGGTGAACCCCCCCCCAACCCGCCATCCGCAAGTACATGTATGGCCTCCAGCGTGTAGTCCGACAATACAGGTTACTGTTCGGACACTTATTACTTGAATGTGATGGGTTGAACCATTAACCATTATATTGACCCTTAGTACCACGAGGACCACCATATTATAAACCAAACCAATTATCTCAAGGACCTGAAATTCCACCAGTCCCAGGTATTTTAAACGACTTCATCTCCTCAGAGCGGTAAGGACACGGCACGGTCGCAAATGTGAAAGGTTGAAATCAGGATTGAAAGATGTGAAGTAAAGTGTCCAGGGCGGGGATCCAATCACCGAGCAGGCGTGCGTAAAGCCAGACCAAAATAGTTTGTTTGCTTTTCAACGATTACGTGATCAGCTACTTTTAAAACCTACTACCACGAAAACTCCTATATACCTGTTTGACTCAAGGTTGCGTTACTGTTGAATTCTGCGCAGACTTTTCTTCTGGCGTCGACGGTCTGCTTGAAATCGGGTCTACAGTCAAATTGGCTCCAGTTGCAACTAGAAAGAATATATTTTTATTGGTTATAGATTGAAATAAGCATACTGGTAGCAACCATCTTTACTGCTTTACTCTATGATGCAAACTACGAGATCAGAAATTGTTAGAAAATCTAGATCTGAATTGCAAGCCCATTTCAAGTTTCCTAATATACATCCTATTTTGGTGCAAAAAATTCCATCCTATGAAAGTAAAAAATTCTGAAAACGCAAATTCAAAATTGAAGCTTTAAATTTTCAAATTACTTTTAAAACAACCATTACATATTAAGAAATCGACAGGATTATTGGGAGTAACTAACTTGATAGACTCTCATTTTTATAAGACTCCTACATGGTTTTAAATTCCAATTTAAATTCTATAGTACGACCAAAGAATGTGTGTACAAACTTCGACCGTTTATAACAAATTAACCTTCGGAGTAAACCCCAACAATGTATATGTGGTAGACAGATAGCGAAGTTAGACACTTCTAGAAGAGTCTAGTAATTTTAGACACTTCGCAAAGTGCCTAGACACATTGCGAAAATTTTCTCAGAGTGACGCTTTTGTGCAATGTGTCTAGACACTTCGCTAAGTGTCTAACCTTCACTAGACACATGCAGAAAATTTCATTTGTCATGAACTCCAATCAATTTATTTGTTGACACAAATATTATGATTCAACGTTCGGAAATTTGATATATTTAGTTTTTATACATTTTACTGGACACTTATACTTACATCATTTTCGTCTACAGTCTATTGTAATAAAGTCAAAACAATGCAATGAAACTATTTGAGGTTTTCTAAAATTGTTTTAATGCATTTTAGAAAGTGTCAAATTTTTCAGATTTTCTGCAAACTGATTAACTGAAGCAAATTTTCTAGAGGCATGGTTTAGTTTTTAATTATTTTGAAATCGCTTTTCGAAGTAGAGAAATTTAAGCGCAACCTGAATTTCGCCTAGTTTCTTCAACTTTTGACTTTATTTCTGTGTCTGTAATGATTGAAAATGTAGTTTTTGCAAAAATACGACCGATTTTTCCAGTGATTGTGGGACACTTAATTGCTAATTTAATTAATTTAATCTTGTTGTTTTGACTTTGTTGCAGTAGACTGCAGACGAAATGTAAGTATAAGTATCCAGTAAAATAGGTAAAAATTAAATATTTCAAATTTTCGAACGTTGAATCATAATATTTGTGTCAACAAATAAATTGATTGGAGTTCATGACAAATGAAATTTTCTGCATGTGTCTAGTGAAGGTTAGACACTTAGCGAAGTGTCTAGACACATTGCACAAAAGCGTCACTCTGAGAAAATTTTCGCAATGCTTCTAGGCACTTTGCGAAGTGTCTAAAATTACTAAACACTTCTAGAAGTGTCTAACTTCGCTATCTGTCTACTACATATATATTTTTAGAATCCTCAGGGACCAGAGATTTCGAAAATTCGGGAAAATCCGGAATTCCGAATTTCATTCACGAAAAATCTAAATTTTTTAGTTTTTCGTCAAATTTTTATCACAATCAAAATTTTGTTTTCTGGATCGAATACAGCTGGTCCCGAATGCATATTTTTGCTCTCAGAAGTTTTTCACGAAAATGCACCCAATTTCCGGAATTCTGGGTTTTCCAATTTTCCGGATTTTAAAAATTTTCTCCAATACCCACAAGATGGGCATCATTCGAAAGCTCTTGGCGAGCTGAACAAATCTTGTAATAGAACTAACTCGCAGAAATGAGCCCAGTTCTCGGAATTCGCTAATACCTTCCAAGCTAGAGTGAAATCCGGAATTCGTGAATTTCGTGAACTGGGTGCATTTTCAGACATTGGTTCTATTACAAGATTTGTTCAGCTCATCAAGAGCTTTCGAATGATACCCATATTGTGCTGTGGGGTATTGGAGAATTGGAGAAAATTTTTAAAATTCGGAAAATCCGGTTTTCTCGAATTCAGGGAATTGTGTACATTTTCAAGAGTTCATTCTATTACAAAAGTTGTTCAGCTCGCTAAGAGCTTTCGAATGATGCCCATCTTGTGGGTATTGGAGAAAATTTTTAAAATCCGGAAATTTTGAAAACCCAGAATTCCGGAGATTGGGTGCATTTTCGAGAAAAATTTCTGAGAGCAAAACTATGCAGCGGGACTCGGTCTATTCGATCCTGAAAACAAAATTTTTGATTGCAATAAAAATTGGATGAAAAACTAAAAATTTTAGATTTTCAGTGAATAAAACTCGAAACTCCGGATTTTTTCGGATTTTCAAAATCTTGAGTTCCGGAGGATTCTAGAAATATATACATTGTTGGGGTTTACTCCAGAGGTTAATCTGGTATAAACGGTCGAAGTTTGTACACACATTTTTTGGTCTTACTATAGTTCTAATTTTAAATATTTTGTGCCTAGTTCTAATTTTAATTTAAGATTTAATTTAAATTGTTTTACGTACGCTAGTATCATCTTGTCTAACGGCTGTGACGATTCGGCCATAAAATTCCGATAATCACGAATCGATGAAAGTTCCGGTTTCCATCTATCAACAGCAGTTCGATTGATGTTCGGCGTTTCAAACAGATCACCAATAATTTGATGCATTAAACCTACAGGTCTTAGTCTTGTTGACCTAAAGTGCCAACAAGAAATAAAAAGAGTTTTTTTAATTTGAACAATTGAAACTCCGCCATTAAACGCTATCATATGGCTTCTAGCTTCAAGCAACGAAACAGAAATAATGGTTCAAAGTTGATGTCTCCAAAAGAGATCACCACGTTAGTGGCCGAATAATAGATTTCTACTCAAGAGTACAAAAGAAAGTAAGTCGAAGATTAGAAACATACTCAGCAATAGCGCGTATTTAACATATTCGTGTCACCAAGAGTCTGTAACAGGAAGAGTGAGATACTCAGCACTTCCTAGTAGATCAGCTTGCGAAATGCCCTACACAAAGGGTGAAATCTATGATAGATCTAAAGCCTATTCTACACTCTTGGCAAAGCTCGGTAGCTGCAGTGCCCACGCAAGCACACAAGCTCACGAATTTTGTACCCGTTTCGTGTCGAGCTTCAGAACACAAGCATAGCGCGCGAATTTCTTTGAACTGATGAGTCTAGTTTGCGTGTTAAGCCGTTAGCGCACAGAGCATGAGCATTGAGAGAATGCTTAGTGGTACTCTCTGTATAGTCAGTATCAAATCGTCAGTAGTTACGATGTCTTGCTCACATGAAGGGCATCTTGTTGCAGATGGCAACGGTTGGAAAGGGTAGTGACGTTTTGACCTCCCTTTGGATGTCAGTGCTCAACGGGTTCATGGCGTACTGGTGGACTTGCATCGCAAAATGAATCCCCGTCATTATCATCATCAATACCATCACGATGTACCAGGCAATCCTACAAGTCAAATGTTCTTCCGAAATATTCGGGCATTCGGCAGTGCATGACTGTCATTGAAGTTTATTTTCTTGCAGGATAGTGATAGTGTAAAACACTAATAATTGTTTGTAGAAAGTGTTTTAATATGGAATGTGGACTAATAGAATATACAATAAAGTAATTAAATACAAAAAGTGAATACAAAAGACGTTTCCTGCTTAGCTCAAGTGTTTTGCTTGTAGACAGGCAGTTTTAGTGTTCCCAGTGCAAAGAACCTATACTTCAATGTAGATTTTTTCGAAGAGTACTCTTAGTTTCTGGAATTGCCATAACAGTTGCACAGAAATTTTAAACAAAACTGTACAAATTGTAAACTGAACCTTGTTCAAGATTAGGTTGGGGTAATTGTGTTACTAAATTAGGATAACATTTCAGTAATAACTTTAGATTTTTCTTAATCCTAATTTTAGCTGTTTTTATTGGTACCTTCGAAATAATGGTTTTTGCTGCGGCAACAGGTAGGTGAAACCTTCCATGGAAGTTGTGGCACAGAATTCGTCCCACCAATTTCGTAACCGAATTTGGCGCGAAAATCCGGCCACACTGACATTCCCGTATTTGGAACTGGCCCGAGAGGCGGCGCGTCGAATGAAGATCGGGGGATAGTCAGCGTCCGTGCTGCAAAAAGTGCTGTTTTAATAAATTTCAGATTATAAATTAATTATATTAATTTAATTTTAAATTAATTTTAATAATGATTTCGGGTTAGTAAAATTCTAATGTTAATATCCAATCTCTATCTGTAGTTTTTTATATTTGTTACTATGTCATGCTTAAATCGATGCTTTCAAAGAACTGTACAAAACTAATTAGAAGCCGGATAAATCGCTTGTTAAGTGTGCGAAGATAATTAATCTTTCGGAACCAGTGGTGTAGTGGTAAGCATGTCTGACTGAAGATCAGAAGGGTCGTGGTTTGATCTCCGGCGGGGCCAAT
This sequence comes from Trissonchulus latispiculum, assembly GCA_030248195.1. NCBI lineage: Eukaryota > Metazoa > Nematoda > Enoplea > Enoplida > Ironidae > Trissonchulus > Trissonchulus latispiculum. The sequence goes on along the minus strand of JASAND010030300.1, from coordinate 74,704 downwards.
ACTTTACTTTCAATCCCAATTGATACTGAACTTCCCCTACTCCCCCCTCACGAGTTTTAATGGTACTCGGTACCAGACCCTGGGGCCCCCCTTGGTTTACGGACAAAAAGGGGGAAAGCGCTACGGTATAATAGGACTTAGAATTTTGTAGAGCATAGTTTTTCCTAAATATTTAGTGTATTCTGCAGTTAATCACTTCTATACCTAATATATACTTAGCTCTGTTTTTATGTGTGACTTTTTAAAAATTACAGATTTTTAAAAATTCAACAAAAAAGACTTACGTCTCATTTTCGGAGTCAACGTTCAGCACGACTGACATGCTTAAAGTTGATCTTAATTTTGCATGTATCAGATTAGATCACATAAACTCCTTTAAAGTGTTAAACATAAATTCACAACGTGAATCGGTGGTATTTGAAAACTGTAATTTTATCTAGTGTTGCAAAATTTATGTCTAAACATTTCGACATAAAAATGAAACAGACTTTCCAGATTACAACATCTTTTGCAACAACACATGTTTAATGCAAACATAACCGTATTAACATCATCACAGTTTTACAGTCAAGGCAGACCCGTTAAGTCTCAATCACATTTCACGTATCTTCTAATCCTTCAATGAAAATTCTTCACGAAATTTTCGTCTTCACCGCGTTCCCGGGAAAAAATTAGCTTAACTTCGTGTTCGGAATTTCCTCTTTCCGATTTCGTTTTCACTAAACTTCATCACACTTTCCACACTTTTCATACTTCGGCCCGGCCGGAACAGCAGGCGGACAGGCCGGTGCCGTAGAGCAGAGCGCCCAGCTAAGTAGCGGCCAGAGGATCTTTCGAACCAAAACGACCGCTCCAATCGCCAGTGCCAGATAGAAAACCGTTTCCAGAAAAACCGCCACCGCTTCCGATACCGAATTTATCCCGTTCAACCAATTCCTCGGATTTAGATTACTCCAGAAACTGGTTTCCGTCTCCACATTGCAGCCCGGGCAGTCCCCGGTCGTTTCCATGAACGTGTTTTTCAGTTCATAGGTCAGAATGGGCTCCTTGTGGAAGTGGGCCCATTTGCAGAGTTTCCTACTCTTGGCATTGGCCGCCTCGCCGACGCAGACGTAGCGAGCCGAGGCCACGTGACTGGGGAGCGGGAGAATCTCGTTGTGATTGCTGGAGAAGGGAAGCGTCGTTACGATGGACAGCATCAGGTCCATGCTGTTCCCCGCAGCGTCCTGCAAAAACAGACCAACCTAATGTGAAGCATCAGCAAGCCAGAACGGTTGAAATCAGTGTAATAAACTAGTCTCAATGTTCGGGGGTGTGGCGCGTTTTACTTGTAATCCAATGGTCGATTTCTGGGGCCAATTGCATAAAAATCTACTAGTTGCGGAATCCGCAACTAGTGGATGCTGGTTTGCGGATTCCGCATTGCTAATGTTGCATAAACGTCTAGTGCGGAACTCGCAACTAGCAATACTAGTGCGAGTCCAGCGACCTACTAGTTGCTATGTACCTGCTACTGGCACTCGCAGCTATTTGAGTTGCATAAAATCTACTAGTTGCAGGCTAGGAATCTACTAGTGCTAGTAAAATCGTCTAGTCAAATTTCACTAGACGATTGCCAGTAAACATTTAATAAATTTTCGATATTCCAATATTCTTCGATGAAATTTTCTGAATACGTTGAGTTATCTATTTGCAACCGACTGTGAAAAAATTTTGTAATTTGGTTGCGATTTGAACCCGCTGTGATTTTTTGAAGATTTATGATTAATCCACCGCGTTTCATCACTCGCAATGCTACTACTCGCACTAGTATTGCGAGTTCGTCGAGCCTAGCAACTTGCTTAGCTAATTTCGTCTAGTCGCTAGAAAAGTTTTATGCAACGCTTGAAATCCGCACTAGTAGATCCGCAGATTTTTATGCAATTGGCCCCAGGACGCTTTTCTTCATATCTTTCATCTCTGACTTCAAATCGTTCACAATAATGTGCTGATTAAAAGATAATAAAATCTGGACTTGTGGTGGGACTCGAACCCTCGGTCTCCTGCTTAATGTACAGACGCTCTACCAACTGTACCACGGGGGCTTCATCAGTGGCAATGAGCTGAAAGCGAAATTCCAACCCAATGTGCAAAGCTTTCATTCAACGTCTAAATGCATTTTAATGTTCGCTGTAAAATGGTTTTCGTAAGTAAGAGTTTATAAAAATAATAATAATAAAGAATCGGAAATATAAGGTATTTATAAACTCTTGATGCAAGAAATGTAAATAGCATCAGGTTTAGTATGGCCGAGATCGAAATTACAAGATGTAAAGACTTGTGTTTATCACTGCGACTTTTGCCATGAAAGTTGCATACCACCGAGATATGCTCAAAACGCTTGTACCAGTTTCAGTATGTAAGGAAAGTAGGCATAGAAAAGATTGATAAGCCTGATATGGGAGTTCAGCTGATGGGACGGTGCTGTAGTGGTAAGCACGTCTAACTGCAGCGCGAAAGAACCGTGGTTCGATCCTCGGTTAATTCTTTAATTTCAATCCTGAATGAAAAGCTGAACATATCTCTCCCCGCCTCTCTCTAGGTCCTGGTTTCAAGGGTACAAAAGCGTCACAAGCGAGCGGTTGGCCATTTGAGTTAAAGTCAAAGGGACCTCCAGTATTTAGTGTGTACCTGGAAAACTTCAATGAGAAATTCCCCGTAGGAGTGAATCAGGGTGATGTTTAGGAATCGCATGGAGTGGCGATCCAGACACACTTTGGCCAGAAAGGTTTCCAGATAGCTGGCGTGCAGGTGTGAGATGATGCTCATCTTCTGATGTAGTGACATGTCCAGCTGTAGAATGGGGGCGCTTACTGCCTTGTGAACGATGACAACACCTAAAATCAATAGATGAAATTAAGCACTGATCTACCAAATCTGTAACTCAAAGTTACGAATTAGGTATGAAATAGAATTCAAATAAAAATAAGTCGTAGAGAAATAATGAAAAGGTGGCACCAAAGTCACCAAAGGTGGCACCTTATAGTCCGTAAAGGTCAAAGCCAATGGGCGCCAAGGAATCCATAATGCCTTGTATTTGTCATATTACTTTAACTTTGTGAGATTTGGATTAAAATAAATTCCAAATGGACTGCAGCAAGAATTGAATTATTCGTCTATCCGTTTTGTTACCACAAATACAATAGAAAGTCTAGACCTCATTTTTTCAGAACTTTCGCTGGGGACCTAACTTCAGTTTCCTACGATCAAAGCCAATACTGCAAACTTAGCAAACGGTTTAATCAAAATCTTTTTTAAAAGTTCGTTTTGTTTCATTATTACGGACAAAATTAATAAAATTATCTTCAATGTAACTATGAAATTTGATGGATTGTCAGTTATCAAGAGTACATAATAGCTAAGACCGTGACAAGCGTCGACCGCCAGTACCTGTCGGATTTTCCTTATCACCAGGCTGCGCCAGGTCAGCCTCGCTGATATACTCCTGGTGATGACTGGTCAGATTAAACCCAAGAAAAGGCTGACCACTGATGGCCCCGGTCACATTTCGAATCACCTTGACCTTCGGATTTACATCATACTGATCGTGATAGGTCTGCCGACGGCAGTCTGTCACGATCGGTTGATGAATCTGGTAAAGAGTGACCAGGGGCTCCGGAACCACCCAGGCTCCGTTCTGGTAACGCAGCCAGCCATATTTGTGAACATCGTGCTCATGAAGACTGTTAATCTTAGGTTCTGTCAGGAGCACAAAGTTAGCCCGAGTATTTTCGTAGTAGTAGTATTTCTCGCTGTTGGCCACAAGTCCGAAACGGGCCTGCTTAGCTTCGGCAAAAATGTACATCTCGACAAAATTATCGTATCCGTTCAAATGTAGGTAGTTTCCTTTGTAGGGCAGAATGTGTCTGGTATACTCACGAAAGGGGGCCCATTTGTTGTTGTAGAGGGCAAAGATTTCTATTTTCAATATGACATCAGGTGTGGGAAAATCTACACTAATCGCAGTAAATCGGCGATTTTCGAATGGTTTTACCGTAATTTCACAGCAAAGGCTGGCCGGGCCCTGATGCTGACATCCGTGACTATTTTGATTGCCATAATACTTCGAGATACAGACTTCGCCCTTTGAGCAATACTTGCGATCAAAACTGTACGTACAGAAGGTATCGGCCTGGGGGCAGTCGCATTGACAGTAGGACTGAAATTCGGGAATACCGAATTGGTAACTGGTTCTAACCGGATAGTGCTGTAGAAAAGACACGTACTGTACGGCATAGAATAGGGATGAGACACTCTAAAATAACGACAATAATGTAGGCCTAATTATGATTTTATGATAAAATACAGAATTTTAAAACAACTTACAAAACTTATGTTACTGTAAATTCCTAAAACTAAATTCCTAGCTTAAAACATTATAAACCAATTTAAATAACGAGTTGCTTTGCTCACGCAAGTAGGAACACACACGGAGCTTGCCCTGAAGTGATGTGGTGATGTCTCCTACAGAAATCACACAATTAATTAGCACATCGCAGATACAGTAGCACTTCAACCAAGTGCTGGTGTGTCACGGTGCAGTTTTTCCCCCGGTGTAAAATTCCCCCCGGAAAAACTACACCGTTGTGGATTTTCCCCCCAGAAAAATTACGCCGGTGTGAAATTTCCGGGGGGAAATTTTGCACCAACGCCAGAAATAATGCAGATTTCAGTTTATGACTTGAGTTTTGCTCATAACTATAGCAACTAATTACGTTTTGGTGGTGGAATGTGATTAGCCTGAAACGCTGAAATGCCAAAATAATTACTCATTATAACCCATATACAAAATCAACTTCATTGAAATATATAATGAATAAAAATTCTTTAAAAACCATAAATTTTGAAGGATTAATTAAAATTATTGTTATATTCTACTGCTTATTTCGCATTTGATAAAACTTAATATAAAAATAGATAAAAGATAAAATAGATAAAAATTAATAAAGAAAAATTTTATGATAAAAGCCAACTCTAGCATTTCTTATGCACTAATATTTTATGATTTTATTTCTAAGCAAAAATATATGCATATTTGGAAACTGTTATCTCCGAGCCAAAGCCGTTAAGCAGGAAAAGTTATAAGGTCAAATTAAAACTTATTTTTGTTTATTTCATAGATATTAATCATAAGCAGCAATTTTCAAACTGGAAATTTTAATTTTAATTTAGTTCAATAAAATTTCTAAAATAAACTTGAAAATAAATTTAATTAAATTGATTTTATACCTTTGCCCTACTTGAAGATTTGAGCTCGGAGATAAATTCTCCAATATTTTAATTTATTAATTTTTACTAGAAATGAAAACATAAAATATTAGAAGCCTAAGAAAGATTAGAAGTTATCATTTATTTAAGAAGTTTTATTACATATTAAGGTTCACCACATACAAAATAAGCAGTTGAATACAATAAACGATTCTAATTAATCGTACAAATTTTCTTATTTTGCAAGAAATTTTGTTTATGTTTCGATTTATTTTTGTAGCTCAGTCGAACTATTATAATGAGTAATTCTTTTGACGGATTACACTAATCATATTCCATATTCAAAGCATAATTAGTTGCTTCGGCGGAGCCAAGCTCAATTTTAAACTGAAATCTGCATTATTTCTTGCATTGGTGCAAAATGTCCATCCCCCCTGGAAAATCCACACCGGTGTAATTTTTCCGGGGGAAAATTTTCAAGGAGGAAAATTACACCGTGACACTGGTGGACAAAAACAGTCAAAAAGTGAATAGCGACTATCCCTTGAAACCAGACTTAAGCAAAAGGCGGGAAAGGTTGACAAGTTCCGTATCCGTGGCTCGCAAATTCGGTATTTCCTTGTATTTCCTTTGCAGTAGCAAACTATTGATGCTAAAGCGTCATCATGTATATATTTATGTACTTATGTATATATTAATTCAGCATTCAAAATGGAATGAAATTCGACGAAATTCACCAGACCAGAAACCTACTCGAAGCTCTGACATGGAATCGTTTGACACATTTTCGATCTCAATCTGAAAACAGGACTTGTGATGCAAGTCTAGGGTTAGCTTCAGATTCGTGGTCACTCGAAGTTGATAGGTCTCATTGTCATGATAGAAGTATTCCCCTTCCGAAATTTTGGGCACGGGACCATGGCAGGAAACAGGGGGTTCCACGTCCATTGTGGATAGGGAGCGGATTAAATGGATTAGGAGGATTAAGATCACTAACTCAGGGATCATTTTGGATTAACTAATTATTTAATTAATTAATCAATTGAGAGGGATTAAAGCTATCAAATGATTGACCAGTAAACACCTGAAAAATAATGCAAGTTGACATAAAACTGAAATAAACATGTAGGAACAAAAGTAGATTCAATTTAATTAATTCCAGTAAATGCTATGGAAATTTAATATCTAAAATTAAACATAAACCTTAATTATTAGCAGGAAACAGAAAGGCCAATGATCATGACCGCCAAAAGGATTCCAAACTTCGAATTAGAAATTGAGGAAAAGCTTGCAAATTCTTTAAATTCGGTCTAACTGTATTAACTATGTAGGGGCCAAACAAAATTTAGAAAGCAATAAATCGATAAAACCTAAGTTTATGGACTACCTTTGGTGTACGGTTGCCTGAGGCAGATAAGCATAAGCCCAAAACTGACTCTGCAGAAAACGTTAAACAATTTTGCACAAATTTCAAAAATAGGACAATAAAATTAAATGGTATTGAGACAGTTAGAAAAACCAATATGAGCAAAAATTGTTTTCTGAAATCAAAATCGCTAATGATTTTCGACAGTTTTGGCACGGAGCTTTCTTACAAAAACATCGAATAAAACTCGTTCTGTTGAAAATCGGTTTCGACATGCCAAACAAAATGGCACATAAAAGTTTGGGTAGTATAAAATTTTTCAATTTAAATTAGCTGCAAAATTGAAACTTGTCGAGTCGTGAAAAAGTAGACAAGTTCGATGCAACTCAATTAAAGACATCACACGAACGAGTACACCTCAAGGGCAAACTGGCGATGACAAGTATGCATTACAATGACAAAATATTGTAATGCAATACACTTTTTTCTAAGTTTAGTAATTTTGAAGTTGAGGTTTGCTGACATATACACTGTTATTTACAACATTAACTTATCAAGAAGAAATTAAATTAAATTTTAAAATAAGAATCTGGTTAAAGCTTTTGATTTGAACTGTTCCAATATAAATTAAACTTGAAATTTAAACTTTAAATTCAAACAAAACTATTTAACTTAGACTTACAGTAATCGCTACAGTGAAGATTAAGTTTTTAAGCATATTTTATAGTACTCCAAGATGATACGTCACTTTTCTTGAAGTGGAATTCCTAAAATCAATGAGTCACCGCTCCAAAATTAGTCACGAACCCACAAGGATTACGGTAGCTGGGGTGAATAATTAAATCTGACAAAATTCGTTTAGACTTTTTACTGATTCAAAATTTGTGTCAGAATCACTGTATAGCAGAAAAATATTTGCAAAGCATTCAAGCGTTGGCGGGGTTACCTAAAAGTTAAGCTGGTGGGTCCTTAATCTTAACGACAAATAGGAAAACCTGCTTGTTTGTGACAGTAAGGTGAAACTTAAGTTTAGCTTCCTAAATCTTTTGAGGAAAATAACCTGGGGAAGTTGACAAAGTTAACGAAACTTTGGACTGTACTTATACTCAACCTTATTGAGAGTATACTAAAAAGTGCCTTTTCATGAAAGAATTAAGCCGAGTTAATCTAGTTAGATTTAACTAGATCTTTTTCAGTAAAGAGTTAACAGATTGAACGTTGAGCTTGACCCGAAGTCAGAACTAGGTAGAAGTTGTCATAAAATGTCTAAGTTTTCAAGTTTTTTCATAAAATTTCAACTTTAACTGGGAATAAAGTGTCACGGATTTTCAATAAGAGGGATATTGAACAGAACTGTACGAGTTAACCTATATCTCGATGCTTTTCATTAAAGAGTTAAAAGAGTGAAAGTCAGGCTTGACCCGAAGTCGGAACTAGGTAAAGAGAAAGACTAATAATTCTAAATTCATTTCATGGAATTTCAACTAAACAATTTCAATTTCAACAAGGAAAAAATGTGACAGGTCTTTTAAAAGGCAGTAAAACCCGAAGTCTAATCAAGAGAGAGTGCCACAAATAAGTGCGTCGGTTCTTCTTCTACTTTTGCTGGAACGCATTATTTTCTGGCAAGAGGGGACCTTCCAGAGAAATGTAATTAAAACTCAATTCAAAGTGACAGGGGTTCAGATTTTGCACTGAGCTAATCAGACAGTTATGGAACTGAAATTCTATGGAGATGGGGATGAACTTAAAAGATTTGAATAACGGGGAATACAGAATCCTGATAAAAATTCTGTGATCTTGCATTGCTCAGAAGAACTTTAATAAAATGTACGAAGTTGGGCTTAACGGTTGGAAACACTCGAATAATAATTCGGAGGTAGGCGGAGCAGTCCTTGGGTCTTTTCTTGACATCTTTCAATCTTGATTTCAATCTTTCACATTACAAAAATCAGTTTTCAAAATAAGGGTTATGGTAAACACGGTTTTGGAACAAGCATTGGGTGTGACTTGAGAGAAAACAATCACTACAGTTTTGCAAAACACTTTAAAGTTGGCTGGCTCAATTGGTAGAGCATCGGTGCACCAAGGCGAAGGCAATTCGTTCGATCCCCACTTTTGGTCTGAATTTTTCAAGTGCTGAGGTATTGTTGTAGTATCCGTCTTTCTTCAATTCCTTTGTATATTCCCATTCGGGGGGGGGATAAAGTGAATGAATTGGAAGATCAAATGCTACAACAGATTTAATTCATTCCCAATTCCTAGCAGAAATTCTTCATCTTTCATAACGGAGTGTTTTTGACAGTAACAAGAGACCGTGTAGGGTATCTGCCTTGAGGAGCTCTGGGTCCTCCTCCAAGGGTGTAGTCATCATTCGAAGTTGCACTCTTGGTTCAAAGACTGAGATGAGATTAGCACCGAAGGCCCTAGACCCTGGCAAGCCTAGAACAACTCTGCGTGCTATGCTCCCACGCTGAAAAGCCCCCCGAGAATTCGGCCTTCATGTTTCGAGCATATTACAAGCTTAATACATTAGGAAACGCTGAGTGTTTTATTTTTCCTATTATAAACTCTTGGCCCAGCTGATAAGACGATGAATTAGATATATTACATCGAGTGATAAATTTGTTTGCTTTTGCTAGTTTGGAAACAGGACAAAGTTGCACAAAGCTTTAGGATTCAAAAACACACGACATTTACCTGATCTTTATGTTTTGTATAAACCTAAAATAGTCTTTTCACGTATCTTTGTCTGGAGAGAAAAGCATTGAAGAAACAACAAAACGAGCCAGAAACTCGAAGAATGTGTGGTATTAATTTTCTACCTTGTGTGGAGGGAGATATATTGGGAAATTATGGGTTGCGGCAGTTTTCATGCCGAGAAATACCCCGTAGGGAAATATGCCGCGAAAGCTTAGCTTCGGAGCATTTGTTAATAAATTCTGTGTTAAGTACTGCAAAGGAGAGATTTAAATGAACCCAAGATTGGATTTCTGGTAATCTATGTTTTTAATTTTGTAGCTTTGAAAATCTAGCAGTAAATGAAATTCGTTTACAGAAAGAATGAATGAATAACAGTCGCTGATTCCGTCCAAAAAATGAGATAATGCTAAATTTTCCCAAAAATTTGACATAAAGTGCACCCTAAAACTTGGCCTTCTAAAAACCGTGACTCCAGCAAGCTTTGGACTCACATTCGTGTCACAGAAAATGGCAGTAAACTGTCTTAGAAGTTCAGGAAAACCTCAGAAAGCTTAACTACTTATCCCATCCCAAGACTTTTGGTCTAACAATGACACTTTGCCTTGTTTGCTCAGTTTCTAGCCGGAGACTTAATTTCTACTCATCTTTTATTCAGGAGCTAAGAAAGCGGAGCCATTTTGCTTTGGCCTTTACTTGGGGGCTTTGCAAGGAATGGGGTTCTCCTCAAATTTCTGTTTATTTTCTAAAATTTAGACAATAACGAAGGCACATAATGACGGTATGAAATGAAAATAAAACAACAAAAAGTGAAACTCCAACAAATTTGATGTACTTCAACATATTTTAAGGTCCAGTTCAGTTCATTAGCAGTAGGATTTTGAGATTACTGCGCCGCTCACTAGATTGTAGTGGCAAAAATAAGTACTGAAGTTACGGAACTTTAGGCATCAACCAATGCAAACTGAATCTGAAATTGTACCTTGAATTAGTCCTGCCCCAATGACAGCGAACCATGCAAAAAGATTTCAAGACTAATTCAGCTGCCTATAGAATGGACATACAAACACGTATGCAAATGAGCTTTTGATGCAGAAGCGTAGCAGTTTCGATTGTAAATCAGAGGAGTAGGGCCCAGTAAAGACTACACAAGTTCAAGTCAAAGGAGAAAATCTGCTGTCAAGAACTGTTGCAAACCTGCACAGTTGTCGTACAAACGAAAACACGTGCATGCTATTATAAAAGTTCGAACGTTTTTAACAATTTGATGAGTATGCTATAAATAATGGAATGATATTTCTAATTTCTATACTTTTCAAGGAAATAGGACCATTACAGGGAAAATCTTGTTTATGTGGACGTCTTGCATTTTTATTATTATTGTTGTAAATTTTTTCTACCTTATCTAAACACACCATAACCATTACTGTTGCTTTGTTGCATTGTCGTATTGTTGTTATTGCTATTTGATATTGTTTGCTGCATTGTTGATTTTGTATGGTTTGTCGTACTTGGTTTTTATATTCACCGGTAGTAGTGTCTAGTTTATATGCTGTCCTGTGGCTTGTTATGGTTGTTAACGTTTCACTGTTAAAGGGGAAGGAAAATGTACAAAACTAGCATTTTTAAAAATGGTTTTGAATATATCTGAGTTATGTGCCTGTACGTGGTCTTGCCTAGTATGATGTATAAAAAGCGTTATTTATGGTTAATTAAAGAAGCTTGGAAGAACCTCATTTCGAACGCTGTGAGTTTCCGTTTACATATTTTAGGGCCCCTACAGAACTAGCTATGTTTAGTACTATCATTTGAGCGTTTATAAAAATCTCATCTCAGTGAACATATAAATACACAACCACATATGATGGAGACAGACAAATAAAATACAAGTAATTTTTATTACATGATTACACAGATAGTACATTCTGAGCACAGGTGAGCATTTGGAAACAACTAATCGATAAATTTCTACTGTATTTACAGCAGACGGTGCACTCATTAGACATCTACAATAGAACTAGGTTAAGTTGATGGGAAAATGAAAACAAAACAACAAAAACTGAAAAAGTAAAACGACTTTATTTGGGTTACATGAATAGTATTCACTAAACGACATGACTTTGCTAAGCTACACCGCATGGTTTATAACTACATGAGCGGCGGTAGCAGCCAGTCTAGCTGCTTTCAGTCCCGTCACCTCAACTGGCTCATGACAATTTGCTGGAATAGTCAAGGTCATGGAAATAATGAAATATCGAAAACCTGAAGTACTGATACACAATAATTTACTAAAGCTAAGCCTGCTAGTAATAGCAAGAGTACATAGTGATAAAGAGTATGACAAACGTCACACTCTATGCAGTGAATCCCAAAATTATGCTATGCGCGCTATCAGCTGACCCCCCCCCCACGAATTGACCCCCTCTCACACCGCCCCTATATGGGTACGTGGTCCAAACGGGGGTTGCTCACTGCTTTGCATAATTACACGCTGAAATTATCAGGGACCCAATTTGGGGAGGGGGTTTAAGCGTGTGTGTTTAACACTTGTATGTAGAAAACATGCTAAGCGAGTGAGTACCCATATTGGGGGGGGTGTGAGAGGGGATCAATTCGTGGGGGGGGGTCAGCCGATAGCGCGCATAGCATAGTTTTGGCTTTCACTGCATAGAGTGTGACGCTTGTCACACTCTTAGTATTATGTACTCTTGGTAATAGTCAATAAAAATGAATGCATAATTGTTGTTAAATGAAAATATGCAGATTAGTCTAATTAAATCTTGAAAACTAATTGAGCGTTCAGTCCGTCACGATATGATTAAAAGAATCAAGTGTTCATGAATCTTATTCATTTGTTTTGTTTGCAGCTGTCTGTGTTGCTTCTAAGTTGTATACTGTAAGCCTTGTAACATCTGTGTTCACTAAAATTGCAGATTTCGAAATTGCGTGATGAATACACTCAATATTCATTCAATTCAATTCAATTCAACATTCAATTCAAAATCTTTCGCAATAAAATAGTGCAGTACTGTTTTCACTCCAACAAAATATGGATTCAGAAATTTGGGTAAGTTGCTTTGCACAGATGCAAATTTATCAACATTAGAGGTGTCAGGTTTGCGTTCGCGTCAAGTGCCATTCCATCATCAAATAAGCAAATTAACTTAATTGTTTCACTATATTGACTGATTCGATATTTGATGGCGTCAGTCTTCACCTACCACACGTAATATAATTTGAAATTATGCTCAATTGTTTTTGTGCAAATAATATTCTTTAGGTTATTATTATTATTTTTATTCTTTAGTTATCATCAATTTTGTGAGGGATCTCGAGTCAACATTTCATTTAACCCTTTTAATTTTAGGATATGTAAAGATTGTATTTGATGATTGTCACTGTGATACTTCTTTAAAACTTTGAGCCCTAAACAACCTTTGTTTCAACACCAGAAATAGCCAGCGTAATCATATCGCAGAAATTAATTTATCGTGCTCTGGATTTGTTAGTTTCCATTATGCTTGATCTTCAAAATTTTAAAAATTTGCATATTTCATGGCTTTATTATTCCGCCCTGGAGGCGGAGTTATTGCTTCGGAAAATGGATTGTACACACTAGGGCACCAATCTCTAAATGACATATTTCTGTATGTTTAACATGTTAGTCAGCATCTCTTTTTAGCCGAAGGTGGCCAAATAAGTGACAGTCAAGTTTATCGTTGGATTTAAGTTTGGACATGGATGCTGTTGAGAAATGGGGCATTTTAAAGCTATGTAGATTACAGCTTAGAATAATAGGGGTATCGGAATTAATTTTTTAAGGTTTACCCTCTCCCCCCTTACTGAAGTCGAAAAGAAAGTAAGCGGACGGGTTTGGATTTGCAAGAATATGCAAATTAGATATCAGAGTAGACGCTATCAGTTGAAGATTTCTCGTTTCTTCTGCGGCTGAACTAGAAGATACTCTTTTGTTTCCTTGTCACGTTTTTCTTTTGTCGTCACATCAAAAAAGCGGATTTGGGCGGAGGGCGGATGCCTACCAATTAATCTATACGTCGTCCTAAAAAAGTTTAAACTGTATTACTAGTGCTTGTTCCATTTGTTCCATTTTCGTTTAAGGCTTGAAAAAACTTCTTAATAGTGCAGATTAGCCCACAGCTGAACCTAGGAGACCGAACTGGTAGTGTTGCCTGATCAGAACTCAACATGGCATGCCTTCTTCACATTCGAAATGTTTAACATTGATTTTTTATTGCTAATGCGGAAACAAACAAACAGCAAATTTCAGTTTAAAGTTTAAATTTCTGGTAACAATTTAATTAATTGGTCTAACTGTAGATTTAATAAGTGAGGTCAGGGAGTTAAACCACAGCATTTCCACTATTACACTTCCCAGAGCTGAACCAAGGTTTTTTAACAAATCAATTTTGAGTACTAAACTTTACAAATTGAAAGCCTCCCTGAAACGATGTGTGTAAGATGGTGCCCGTTTGACATGCTAGCTAAGTAGAAGCAAAAAGCTAGCGCTCAACAAATAACTTAGGTCAAGGGGTTCATTGCCCTACATACTTCCTAAGTCAGGGTAATTGTCAGCTAGTGAATACCTCCTCAAACACTGTGACCTATGCTAAGGTGAATCGTAATAAAAAGCTGCGCTTATTTAACTTTCTTTCCAATGCAATTTCAACGTCTACTTGATACACTGCTGCTCAAATGCGGAATAATGTCCCTTATAGGGGCCTGCTAGTTATCACTGCACCTGTATCATGTGGACAGGGTTGGTCATCAATTATTATAATTAAGCATATTTTCGCAAAGCCTAGTTTCAAAGCCAATGTTTTCAATCCTGAGAATTTTTCCAGCCTATCTAGGGAAATGTAGCTTTCGATTGTTTCTCCGAATGGATGTTAAATCTTTGTAACAGGAGTTTGATTCAGTTAGTTGAGCTGATTGGTAGGATGGAAGAAACCTAACAGATTTCAATTCATTGGAAACATTTCGACTGCTGTTTTTTTCAATATTTTGTACAAAGAATTGGACTACTCCCCCAGTTTACTTGAAACGTTTTGAACAGTTTTCGTATTTTCAACCCATTATGAGCACTTCCAAAATCAAGAAACAGTTGAGTCATTGTCTTCTACTTTCTACCAGTATTAATTTAAACCTATTTCTGAGGCTTTAAATTTAACCTAGATAATTACAGCATTTAATTTTTTGCAGCCACCTCACCTCAGTCGGTACTTCAGTTAGGGATTGTGTCATTGTAAAACGTATAAATTTTTGAGGGAACGGGGATGCTGACACTGAATAATTGCCATAGCAATTACCCGGTGTTACAAAGCTATCAGAATGTCCATTATGCTCACAGTAATGAATGTGCTGACGCGCAGTCACACCTTGACTCCTTAAGCCCGGTTCACGATGGAGTGCTTTGTGCTTTGTGCTTTGTGCTCAGAACACTGAAGACACATAGTTCACGATGACAAACCACAGTCACAAAAAGCACAGGTCACGTGACATGGGAATTATTCAAAAATTAAATAACCAACACTTAGAAACGTTTTAAGATCAGCAAATTATAATTGTAATTGCTTAAAAATTAAATAACAACATTTTGAGTTGTGCTTTCAGTGCTTTCCAGTCAAAACAAGCTTTGCTCTGTGCTGATTGGTCCAAAACCTTTCAACTCCTAGCCTTATACCAAGAATACATAATAGATAAGAGTGTGACAGCTGGCAGGTTCTCTGTTATCAGCAGCAGATACATGCTATATTCGCTAACGGCTGGCCCCCCACAAATGTGTATGCTCACTTCAAAGAAATTAGAACGCTATCTATGCGTGTTAAAGCTCGCAACAGACGCACATTGAACCAACTGAGTAGTTGTGTGTGTTTTCGAGCTTCAGCATGCAAGTGTAGCTGCCAAAGTTGTTTGAAGTGAACATACACGTTTGTGGGGGGTCAGCCTGTCACGCTGTCACACTTATATATTATGTACTCTTGCTTATACCTAATTCCTATCACCTGGCGGTGGAATTTCATTGGCGTCACAAGACAAGCAGCTAACGAAAGTCCCCAAAGGCTATTGAAATTAAAATACAAAATCAAAACAATATGTTTTCGTTGTTGTACGTGCTTTGCATAATTGTCATTTTATGCTTGCCCAACATGTGTGACTCAGCTGGGCCAGGAAAACCGGTACCAGCCAGCACTTCTCATCACAAAATCACCCCTTGCTGGTAATTATCCGAGATCGAAGGGCGATCGGCTTCCGGTGCAGCTGCCGCGGTTGACTTACTGCATAGGTAAGTACTAACTTATACTGCATACGATCTTTTTGGTACATTTCTAATGAGAAAGAAGAAGAAACTTTGGTTTCTTCTTCTTTCTCATTAGAAAAAGAAAAAGAAACTTTCTAAACCATTGGTTCCACCACCACAGGTATATATAATTCTTTAAAGTATTGTTTAACTGTGTAATTAAAAGTTTTGAGTATTCTTGACGTCATAACTTCACTAAACATCATGCCGACACCTGATTGGGGCTGATTAAGTGTGGATGAAAACGGTCGACCTAGAAGCGTAATTTGACCATTCAGCAGGGAGTCAGATCTTCACGATGTTTTTGGTACATTTCTAAACCATTGGTTCCAAAACCACAGGTTGTTCTACAGTACTGCCAAATCCATGGGAGCAGTCATGCTAGGAAAAGATTGTTTACCCTCAAAATACTCGAAACTGCAAACCTAAAGATTCTTTCCAGATAAGAAACCTAATTACTAATGACCTCATTGTTTCAGTTTTCTTAAATTTGCAAAGGAAAAGTGGGCATACCTGATTTTCTGTAGATAATCAGTCATTTTAAAACACGGAAGATAATAACGGAACAGGAAAAGAATGTAACAAGAAATTTTAATCCTAACAGCGTTGGCGAAAGCATGATCAGCATTAGCCTGAGCAACTTCATTGAGACTACAGCTTTTTGAATAGGCATTGATGTTTGATATAGCGACAATTGGTGCTATTATTTCCTTGGCAGAGATTTTCATTCGCTAAAACGCAAAAGTATCGCTAGTGCACAAAATGTTTCACATCGATTTGCTAAGATTTTCAATCGAATAGCTTAATGGGTATGTCAGCTTCAACTCCACAGCGAGTGCAGACGGTTTCCGGAAAGTTGAAAAAAAAACGACTCGAAACTTCCACCAAAGTTGTAACATTGAAAATCAAACTTGTCTCGAAGTATTTCAAAACTTTTTAGCAATATATATTTGAAAAATAACTCTAAATGTGTATTTGTTTTGCATGTTTGCGTGCAAAAATGTTCTAGACAAATTCCTGCAATGTCTCAAAATATTTTCAAAAAGTCTCGTAAGTTGAAAAATATTTCGAGACAAATCCCAACTTTCCGGAAACCCTCTGCACTCGCTGTAGAGTTAAAACTGACGACGTGAGCCTAAAAGTGGGAGAGCCCTGACCAAAAAAATACCCATAATTTTCCAATCATTTTATTTCTTACTTGATTGACAATAACAATATAACAGTAACAATAACAATTAACTAGACCTCTGCAAAACCGAACAATTATTCAACTTCACAACGCAACTGATGATTCACTTCTAGTGAATAATCTACAGCATTCTCTGCAAAGAGGAATTGTTTAACCGAAAATGGATATTGACAAAAATGTTATCGTCAGTATGCTTATTGAATAATTGACAATTAGTGATCATTGTTACGTACTCTTATAAAACAAGCTCGTTCACACAAATCCAAATCCTTCTATGGCGTTAAAACTAGTCCCAATCTGAGTAAACAAATACAAAATAAATAGTACTCATTGCACATAATCGTAAGCTTAAGCTTTCATTTTCTGTTAGTTTCTTCTGCTGCGCCTCAGCGCAGCAGGTTTCTTATGTTTCCTCGGCCCAGGCTCGAGCACATAGTTTGTTTTTAAAACATGCATTTCACCATAAATGCGTGTGTGCAATGGTTTGGGATAGGTAATGCATAATTTCTGTGCGGTTTTATCTTTTGAAATGCTTCCGCTTCTAGTCCATGTAATTAAGCATGTGTGGAATTTGTGTTTGAAATTTGTTTGAAGAATTCGAAACCGGAATTTGTAGTCCACTGCTGATGACTAATAAATAAAGCTATCGAATAGAGCAAGTCTGTGCCTATTGTATTAAAATTTTGTAGCAGTGATTTTGCAACAATTCTCTTTCTGAAATGTATTGAATTGAATTGTATAAAAATATAACTGAATAGAATTGAATTGAGTCGTTGAAAATGTGAAATTCTAAATTAACCTAAAATGTGGACTGAAAACTGCACGATGTTTTGCACAATATTGTGCAATTCGTAAGCAAACGTTTAATCACTTATGAAAACTTGGACTGCGCAGCAGGTTTATAGTTTCCGTAAAATATTATTTTGAAGCACAACCTTTTGCAAAACATATTGTTGTTGTATAGTATATTTAGCAAAAGCATAACTCAGTGTCCGATGAGTGGGGTTTTTGAATCCGTCCTTCTGTAAGTGAAGTTTAGGCTGGCCGTTTGTCGGGAATTCTTGTAATTTTGTGTCAGTGTACTGCGATGCGATCATTTGATTTTGCGGAAAGCTGCAAAATCAGAAAATCAAGTTGTTTTTTTATTTGTGATTTTTATTTTCTAAGATAATTGTGTACCAAAATAATAATAAGATAATGTGTGTCAAAATTAACAGTTTGATCCTGTACTAAAATCAGTCATAGCAATCTAGTATTTTTGAAAATTTTCGAAGATATATGGTTTTGTTGTTTAGGTTGCACGGTGTCTGCCTGTCGGAAAGCGACTCTTCATTATCAATGTTTTTCATAGCCTTTGTTTTACTTTTTATCATATTTTACTTTGTTAAAAAACGGTCGCACACAGAACAGTTTAGCTCTTTTCCGCGAAAAAGCCAATGCAACTGTTGTCACGGTTGCGTCCTCTACAATGATATGGTTGAATTATGATTGATTCGTTTGATGTGACTGATGTAATGAGTTTGTACGCAATTTCTGATATTGGCAATTTGGTGTTTTATGATACTTTCAACGAATAGCTAAGTTATTGGGATTTGTTAGAAATCTGACTGAACATTCCGCCATATAAGTTAGTCTTTCTTATTCTCGATTTATAAAGTTTTAGACCACATGTGGTCATGTTCAATTCAGTCTAACATAAACACAGTGTCTGATTTAAAACTAGCGGATTAGTTTCGATCAGACAGAAAATGGAATTGCCAGTGAATATGTCGAATACCACTGAAAATAGTTTTACGTTCAGAGATTACGTAGCAATTATAAGCTTTTCAATATTAACATTTGAAGGCTTAATCCAAGTTGTCGGCAATATCTTAATTTTGTTAGCTGTAACGAAATCAAAAAACTTACATTCTACTGAGTATTGTTTGCCTTTCGGTTTGGCGATATCAGATTTTATTACTGGAGTTTCTTTATTAACTTCTGGTATTGACCGCACGTATATTTACTTACGAAGAGAGCTGTTTGTGATGACAACTCGTCTTCGCTGCATTCTCCGTCCCTATGTCCTTGGGTTTATTCTTTGTTTCTTTGCCAATCCTTCGTTACTTTTGGCAATATCTGTCGATCGATGTTGGGCCTTGAAAAATGTTACTAGATATCAAAAGGCGAATATAAAAAGTCATGTTTATGCAGTTGTCCTTATTTTCGTTGTGTCAATCGTATTTGTAATGATTGCAATTTCTCTAACAGTTTCTACCGTTGGCAACGAAATTGTACCATCTATCTGCTTCACTTCGGTTGGAATGGTGCGAAACTTCCATTTGTTTGCCGAATACTGGTATTTCGGTTTGGGTTTTCTAAGCGTATTGCTGTATGGATATGCGTGGTATCTATTACAAAAGTTGAAGACTTTGGTACGAGAAGTGAACCTGAAAACAGCCCATGAGAAACAGGTACGAGTTACGAAGGTTCTGCTTTTAGTCGTCGTCACGACGTTTTTCCTTCAAACAATACCATTCGCCGTCAAATCAACTGCGCTTTCTCTTGGAATGTCTTCAACCGCATTTGAGTATTTGAATCAAGCTTGCTGGGCTGTCATCAATGCAAATAGTGGAATCAACATTATTATATACATGACAAAAAGCAAAGACATCAGGAATGCCATAATGGCGACACCTGGCTGCACTATATTCGTATCTGAATTTTGAAACGAACACGAACATACGTATGTACTCAAATCCAAAGACTTATTGGAACTATGTTAAACGCTGACTCTAATAAATAGTTTAAACGGGATCATACATGGGCAATGAACTTGGCTCTAGCCTGCACAGCCTTCGAGGTCACTGCGCGGGGGGTCAGATTTTTAATTTTTTTACGATATTTGTCGACTGTGGTCTTTACAAAGCTCTGTTTTTGTCACGCATCTTTCAAGCCACTTTGTCGGAAAGATTTGCTAATTTTTATGTAATCCTCCAAGATTTTGATGAATATCGCAAAAAATGCTAACGTTTTGAGTCTTTGGTTTTACTTAAATAGCAAGGGAATTTTATGAATGCAGTTATAATTCATTCCGTTTTTAAAATTTAATTATTAACCAAGTTATAATTAGTTTTCAAAAGTCGAAGCTATGACAAGTATTACATAATTTTATCAGTTTTGAAATTTTGAAACAGTTTATGGGAGTTCGAAACAACCCTCAAGGCTCTGGAAAAATCCTTAGTGCAAACACTCAAATGTTTGGCTCCAGCATATTTGGGAGCTATTATGAATCCCAACTTTTGGGAGCTATTTGCAATCCCAATTTTTGGGAGCTATTTTGAATATCAACTTTTGGAAACTATTTTGAATCCCTACTTTTGGGAGCTATTTTCAATCCCAACTTGTGGGAGCCAGTTTTGATACCTGTTAAAGTTGGAGCAAAAATTACTACCAAAAATAGGGATCAAAAATGGCACCCAGAACTGGGAGCAAAATCGACTCCCATATCATGTCCAATTGGCCTTTCTATTACTACTGGAGGTATTCCCCTACAATGAACATAAAATTCATCTTTCCCTGATAGCACCCTTATTCCTCCGCTTTAAGGAAGAGCATATAATCAAGAGCATGTAAGTAAAATATATAAGCAGCTGCAGCAGAACTACCAATGTAGAACGATTAAGAGGGGAGGTGGGGTCATAAAAAGGGCCGTAGAAAATTAAAAAGAGGGTTGCGATAAAACAGCTGCAACGGGGGTTCTGGGGGGCAGATCCCCCCAGAAGTTGAAGAATTTTTTATTTTTGCAATAAAATCGATCTTCGCAACTTTAATTCTTTCACTTTGTAGAACTGAGAAAGTTTTCTATAATTTTACACAATTTAAAGCAAACATAGCAAGTTTCTCCGAAAATGGGATACATTTCATGATTTTTTGCATTAAAACAATAAACACGCAGTTAGAAATTAGAAAAGTCTTTTTTGTATTAGCATGAAATTTACAAAAATTAGGAAATTATTTGGTTTTTTGACCTTTTCCTATTTTTTCCTTAAATTCTTCCTACAAACGAATCGCGTCGGAGGGACGGCCTCCCCCAGGATCCTCCAGTGGGGGCCTAGGGGCGACTACCCTCAGAAAAAGCCAAAGCGGAAACTACGGTACATTGTTTCAAGAAATTAATTGAGAGCAGTCTTGTAATGCCAATTACCGAGTATTTGGGCTGTGTATTTTGGCTTTTGACCGCTGATATTGTTTTTGGGAGGGACAAAATTTTGATGCGCTTTGTTGCGTGGCGATTAACGTGCGCTTTGTTGCGCGGGGATAAAATTTTGTTGCGCGGTGATAAGCGTTTGCTCCGTGGAATAAAATCTTGAGGCGCTTTCCTGCGCGGGGTAAAATTTTTGGTGCGCACAGCGCGGGGGTAAATTTTTCCTAGCCTGCACATGTGCAGGAGTTGTGCAGGCATTGCCCATGCGTGATACCGACTGCGGTGATGTGGCTGTAAAAACATTGCAAATGCGTTAAAAATATGAGAAAGTGCATTTTGCATGGAATTAAATATTAATAACTCAAACTTTTGCGGTCACAGAATTAGCCTGCGGACTGCGGTCGCGGACGCGGGCAGTCGCGATCAAAAAAATGTGTCCAACTCTGGTCTCATCCCATCCTTTTACATCTCTTGGGCCAAGGCGCGTGGACCAAGAAGGAGCCGAAGAGAGCTCATATGGGAGGCGTCAGACACCCTTGTAACAACGAATCCAGGACGTGGAAGAGAGAAAGGAAGAGAGAAATTCAGCTTTTCATTCAAGATTGGAAGTAAAGAATTAGCCCTGCTTCGAAGTCAGACATGCTACCACTACAGATTGATAAATTGATAAGCCAGATATGGGAGTTCAGTTCTCAACCTTCACTGATAATTGTTGAAAATTAGTCTATATATATATATATATATATATATATATATATATATATATATATATATATATATATATATATATATATATATATATATATATATATATATATATATATATATATATATATATATATATATATATATATATATATATATATATATATATATATATATATATATATGGTTGCCTTGAGAATTCATTCTACCGTCGATCGTTCTATTAGCCTTTAGCAGCTTTTCCCAGATATTCTCCTGAGAGTTGAAATAGTAGAATTAAAATTCCTTTAATTTTTGAAAAAGTGGGCAACGTCAATTGAACATTATATACGCAGTGCATGAAAAAAATTTTTTACTAACTTAACTAACGTGTGTCGCTGCTTTATACTCGGTCCTAAAAGCATAATATATAACAGTTCCTAAAATGTCTGAGCAAATGCACAAAGATTGAAAAACAGTCCCAATGGAAACATTTAATCACACTGTAGACCGTTTAAACTACCAAGTTGACAATTTTCAATTGCTTCCTGTAATTGGCAGTCCAGTTACTAAAATATTTTGGAATTTCGGCAAACCAGCATCAACTTGGCGAAGTTATCATGTGTAAGGATTAAGAAACCATTTTTCATCAAAGACTGGACAGCAAAATTCCAACCAAGACAGCTCATTTTCGTGGAATAATTTTGTGCTTAGTCCCCGCTAAGTTGGTTCCACGGAATCTCGCTATAATGGTGTACTCAAAATCTCAAAATAAAATCGTGTATACGTTGAAATTTACACGAATTCCAAACGTTTTCCTTAAACGTTACACGAATTTTACACGTTTCTCTTTGTAGTACTTTTTGTTCCTATCCTTGTGCTTTTCGGTAGCAGCAGCCTTCTTCCAGCTTTATCACATTCGTATCAAATCATGAAAAAGTTAAGTACCAGGTTTTTCCATTCTTTTCTTACAGCACTGACTTGCTTATTTGACTAGATTACCTACAAAAACTAGAAAACAGATTACATCAAAACAAGCCGCTTTATTACATGATTTTGACACAAATTAAATCGTGTAAATATATCGCGCACACGATGCATTTTAGGTACATTTTTGACACGGTTCCTAATATGGCACATTTTGTGTACCCCAATCGAAACTGTCCGTTGACCTTTGACTGGCCAATAGTCGACTGTTGGCCAAGCTCAAGTTTGCTAATTGCATGCGTCATCTGTGTTGCAAAATTTAATTTTGCTGCACAATATCGTGCATATGTTGCATTATAAGTGTTACATGAAATGCATAACTACAGGTGTGTCAGTTTGTTTACATAAGATGTTGCCACTTAGCGCCAACTTTTCGGTACGTCCGTACGCAATTATCGTAGTAAGCGTAATTTTTCAATAAAATTTGCTAGTTGCATGGAAATTATAGAAGTGCTAAGTGCTAATGTCTTTTTCATAATTTATGTATTGGTCAACGTTTCATCAATTCAGGGGAGTCCTGATAGTATGTAACCTGTTGTAATTATTAATTATTTTTAATTCGTGCATCTACAATAAAATTTTATGCTAAAATGTAGCTTTAGTGCAATCTGTTCAACGAGACGTACTAATTGGACTTTATTTCATCAAAGTGGAATTAGCGAATTAGGTGGGAACAAATATGGTAATCTCCGGAAAAGAGCATTCAGACTGAAGAGGGGGATTTGGGGGGATTTAAATCATAAAAGGAAGGAGCTCTACAGAAATTAGGATCCGACATACGGACAAGATTAGTGTTGAAGGTGTTCAATTTCGTGTTCAATTCACAACAGTAAACGAATTAAGTGTGTGTACAGTTACCGGGTTATAGTTTTTAGGTACAAATTGGCGCTCCCTGCACGCCTAATTAGATGTTAGCCTTAAATTCTCCAGAGGTTATAGTTAGAGTTTCTATTATTCAGTCAGAAATGGGGAAATGCGAAAATATGTTGTCTCGCAGTTGAAACAAGAAATCATTTTCACAAAATCCAGCAATTCGGGTCCCGAATGAAGATGTGCGCCGACGCAATTTGCTTTGTTCCAGTAGTCAACCTTAATACTCATGAAGTTCCATGAGTGACTCATGCAGTGTTGAAAATGAGTAAACACCAGAGACCTAATAAAGAATGGGAAATTAAGATAAACTGATGTCTCTTTCCTTCCCACATACCCCATTGTCAGTGAAGTAGAATTTCTAAACTTCTGTTGTACCGTTCTGACTTTGATGTGGTCGTGCTATCCGTTTAAATTTAAATTTAGGGTCTTATCTCGCGTACCCCCCCAGTACTCAAAATCCTTAAAACTTGACCAAATGAGCTAAAATTTGGTGTGGGGATGTTTTCGACCATGCTGAGTTCAAATATAGCAAAAAATTTTCGATTTCGCGAAATTCGAAATTTTTCGATTTCTAAGGGGGACCAAGGGAAACCCAAAAATTTTTTGTCTTTGATTTTGCTGAAAAGATGTATATAGGGGTTTCAGGGGTCGTAGAACACGAATCTGAAGTCCGTTTTTCGTTTCAGCTTTTCGTTAGCTCAGAATAAGCTCACACCTTAAGCTTAAATCATTAGCTTATACTGAGCAAACGAAAAGCTGAAACGAAAAACGGACTCCAGATTCGTGCTCTACGACCCCGGAAACCCCTATATACATATTTTCAGCAAAATCGAAGACAAAAAATTTTCGGTTTCATTTGGTCCCCCCTTAGGAATCGAAAAATTTCGAATTTCGCGAAATCGAAAAATTTTGCGACATTTGAACTCAGCGTGGTCGAAAACATACCCACACCAAATTTGAGCTCATTTGGTCAAGTTTTAAAGATTTTGAGTACTGGGGAGGGGGGTAATCGAGATAAGATCCTAAATTTAAATTTATCCATTTTGACTCATAGAATTTTTAGCTTCTAAAAATTTCTTAAATCTCTTATAATATTTATGGCTAAAAGTTATGACAAATGGCGCCAATCTACCGTTATACTACCGTTAACCGTTAGACTTTAGGTTAGACGAGTAAAATTAGTTCGATTTCTACAAATTTTCGTAGTTATGAAAGGAAAATTTTCGAACCGCGTGACAAATCAAGATCAGCGGGTCAGGAACGGGTCGCAGCTCTTTACCCTGTGACCCGGTCAAAAAAGTGATCCGAAAATTTCCCGATGACCCAGTTCCATCGCAGTTAGACAAATCAAATGATTTATAGATCTGCTTTTGTAGTCATTTTTATAGTCACCAAATTTAATCTAATTACAATTTGTTACTGTCTGTAGCTTAGCTCTTCTTTATCCAATTTACTATACCATATGTGTGACAGTAAGAGTGCCGTAACCGTAACCATCCAGTTAACTCATACTTAATT
Source organism: Trissonchulus latispiculum (assembly GCA_030248195.1). Classification (NCBI taxonomy): domain Eukaryota; kingdom Metazoa; phylum Nematoda; class Enoplea; order Enoplida; family Ironidae; genus Trissonchulus; species Trissonchulus latispiculum. Next base: position 49,635 of record JASAND010030300.1, on the reverse strand, counting down.
AGAATTAATTAGATGATTACAGTCGAATTAGGAAAGACGACTCCAAGCTTATTAGCTTCACCAATTCTATGTTATCTTGAAATTAATGGGATTTACATTGAACCCTCAATTTCAGCAATCAACTATTAAAACAACTACTCAAATGGGTGTCAATTTACTCAGTTTCAGCAATCAGCTCTTAAACGATTTCTCAAATGGGTGCCAATTTGGACCATCCCCCCAACTCAACCCCAAACCTCCAATTTATTTAATTCTCCTTCTTGGGGAGGTCAAAGTACACATGTCTACGACTGTGGTCCAAAGTGTGCACAGTTGAAACAATTAATTCTGCCCCGCCCAAATGATTGGACACAGGATTGTGTTAACACGAGCTAATTTCTGGGGGGGGAACAATTACCACCTACTGGGCTTGGAATTGCTCCTTCATTCATAAACACACACTTATCAGATTTCCCGTCTTAAGGGGGGGGGCTACTAAAGGTTTGCCCCGACTTTGTCCGATTGGCCTACTTTTTGGCGAAGATATAGAGCATGGGTGTGGTCAAAAAAAATATCGGGTACTGAGATCTTATCTGCCTTCCAGCCATGTGCAGCCGTCGTGTTTATGTGCCCGACCCCCCGTTTTCCACAACTACCAACATAATTAATTAAAAATTTCTGCTGGATGCAAGACCATAGCTTCAAAGCTGCCATTTGCAAATATGATTTGGCGCATGTGCCCCTATCTGTTAAAAAACACTAGACGTCTGTATCTTACATGCATCTCTGGGAATTACTCTTCAAAGTTGAAGTTTCGGCCAAAATTTAAAAATTTTTGGCTAACGAAAGGAAAATTTTATTACTGGTGCGAGCTATGAGGCTGTAATTTGGCACAAAAAGGCCCTATAGGAGTACTCATTTGTGCCAAATGGCAAGAAATTTTGGCGCGTGAAAAAATTTTTATGTCAACTTTAATCTTCAAAAATTGCCAAAATCGCCTTTTTTGGGCAATGGCACCCCAGAAATCTAAAAAATCAAATTTTTTGAAATTAAATTTTTTTGATATATTTGGACTCAGCGTGGTCGAAAACACAAACAATTTCAGCTCGATTAGTGAAGGTTTGCGACTTCTATGGCTGCAGAAAGCCTCAACACAGGATCCGACAGACTGAAAATGGCGATTTTGGCAATTTTTGAAGATTAAAGTTGACATAAAAATTTTTTCACGCGGCAAAATTTCTTGCCATTTGGCACAAATGAGTACTCCTATAGGGCCTCCTTTTGTGCCAAATTACAGCCTCATAGCTCGCACCAGTAATAAAATTTCCCTTTCGTTAGCCAAAAATTTTTAAGTTTTGGCCGAAACTTCAACTTTGAAGAGTAATTCCCAGAGATGCAGATAAGATACAGACGTCTAGTATTTTTCTGCAGATAGGGGCACATGTGCTAAATCATATTTGCAAATGGCAACTTTGAAGCTAGGGTCTTGCATCCAGCAGAGATTTCTAATTAATTATGTTGGTAGTTGTGAAAAACGGGGGGTCGGGCGCATAAACGCGACAGCTGCACATGGCTGGAAGGCAGCTAAGATCTCAGTACCCGATATTTTTTTGACCACACCCATGCTCTACATCTTCGCCAAAAAGTAGGCCAATCGGACAAAGTCGGGGCAAGTCGATTTTAGTAGCCCCCCCCCTTAAGTAAGAAGTTTATGTCATTCGGTGGGTCAAATTTTAAGTGTTAATTAAGGAAATAGGATGAAACTGCAATTCAAAGTTCAACAAAACTGTTCAATTGATGGATCAATTTTTGTGTAAAGCTATGGCTTGGAAACAACTGCGTTTGAAGATGAACTCCAGGCCCAAGTGTAGTGTCCTACGTGAGATTTCTCCTTTGTTACTGGTTCTGTGCGCATACTTGGACAGCTAAAATGCCGGCACATCTTCCAAGTTTTGAGCATGCCGGTGCGTTGTTTGAACTCCGGTTTGGCTGGGGTGCACCGTTAGTTCGGAGGGTTCGGACAGGCGGCAAAGCTGGGACAGCTGGGAAAGTTCGGTAAGCTGGGAAAGTTCGGAAAGCTGGGACAGCTCGGAAAGCTGGGAAAGTTCGGAAAGCTGGGACAGCTCGGAAAGCTGGGAAAGCTCGGAAAGCTGGGACAGCTCGGAAAGCTGGGAAAGCTCGGAAAGCTGGGAAAGCTCGGAAAGCTGGGACAGCTCGGAAAGCTGGGAAAGCTCGGACAGCTCGGAAAGCTGGGAAAGTTGAAAATTAATTAATCTTAAATCATATGCAGATTTGTGCCATTACAAGTAGTTTGTTAAATGCAGCTTTCGAAGACGCTTTTAGAGAAATTGTTTGCAAGCAAATTTGCTTGAGTGGATAATTTTGCTCGCCAAGATGATGGCTTGGCGCGCTTAAAGTTTGGGTTCTTAAAAATGGTGATTGGTGACCTTTGAACTACAGGTGCAGGGTATGTGTCCAATGGGCTCTCGGATTGAAGCTTGGGATTTGATTCTTCTGTTCCCTGCAAAATTGGCCGCCATTTGTGTGGGTACCTCAGTTACTAGAGAAGGGACCTCAGTTACTAGTTTTTCGCGTCTTGTCTGCAAGGCTCTACTGAAGAACTGGTGAAGTTTGTTAGTGGCTTATGCAAAGTTTCCTGTTATTCTTGAAGATCTTCACGTCTACTCTCGCCATCAAAACTACCGCTGGCTTGGTTATTTTCGTCAAAATTTGGTGGACAAGAATGTTTCTTTCCCTGGTGAAAACGAGTCCTACTTCTCTTTTTTCGGATAAAGATTCCTAAAAGAATTGCCTTTTCGGTTTAAAAACTGACCGATTTTGCTTATGTTGCAAAGTGGCATTTATTGATGAAAACTGTTCTATACTAAATATCTTAATAAAAGTACCATACGAAGTCTGTTTCAAGATTTGGTGGTTTCGTAATTCTCTCTAACGCATATATAAGTAGTCCAATAGTAAAAAAACTGCTTGTCGCTGACAACGATTCGATTCTGATAGATTCGATTCGATCTTACTTTTGGATAGGACAGCATCTATACTGCAGTTTATAAATTTAGGTAGATAGTTTAAATCTACCGCCTTATTTGCTAACAAGAACTCAGTTTTAAACAATGTTCAGGAGTTATTTGGTTTGTAAGCTTTGATGTCGTCCAGCAGTGCCCCCAAAATACTTCCTTTGCCGTTCCCATAGATCTGCCGAAAACCATATTCACCTAAATGAGTTGCATATCTGAAGGACAAGCATTTTGGATGTTCTTTGTCGCAAGTTACCAAATAATCCTTCCACTGCGTTTGTACAGGTCCCACCTTTTGCTGTAAATTCTTTACTGTGGTTCACAGCTGAATAGTCGTACCCAATTTCATGTAGCTTTTTATAGATTTCAAAATCGTCGTGCTCAATTTTGCAACTTTTCCGAATTTCTTTTCCGTTTTTTCTCACCGATTATATTAGGGGCTTAAATTTGTACATTTTCTATTGAAACTTTCTAATTGAAAGCATGAGTTTTGCTTGATGCTTCTTGTTTCAAAGCGTAGTACTTTGTGCTTTGTTTGTAACTTTTGATGATACCAGGGGGACCCCATCAAGAAATAGATTGGGAGCCCTGGTAAAGTTTGTTCTGGCTTTTGCTAGTGCAGTGATTTTGCGTTTGAGGAGGCCAGTATTTAAGTTCTAATGTACAATGTAGTACCTATATATTTCAAGTAGGGCATGCTTTTCAAGGGAACGAGCAGTTTTTTCTGAGTTAAATTACTGAAACCAGGAGGACCCCCCCACGAACAGGTCAGTGAGACTTTGGGACATGAATTTGTCAGTCCTTAAACGGCCTTTTTAAGCCTGAGCCCGAATCTCAAATGCTACTTATAGTGAGAATAGTATCGCTCCTATAAAATGTTAACAGTATCGCTCCTATAAAATGTTCTAACAAAGTGAGATAGTTTCGCCTATGTAAATTATTTAGCACCAGCTGAGATTTCATCGCCTTCTTGTGTGTGCTGAGCTGTCCCATGAGCTGTCCGCGTAGGACAGTATACTTGGGCCGAACTCCCTGTATAAGGTTTGATAACCCAACCAAGAGAGTAAACCAGAAAGTTGGAACAGACGAACCCCAGGTTCCAAGCCTCAATTATGGGTGACGGTTTCTGAAATGTTAAGCTGGTCACGTGCTGCCTTTCAGCAAATTTTTGATCAATCCGTACTAGAAATCTAGAAAAACTTAATTTGTTTATATTGTTCAACATGCCTTTTGTGAATTAAGATTATTTGATTAATTAATTAGATCTTCGATTCTGAGTATTACTGTCCATCCAACGCAACCTGATTTGTTTTTTAAAAACTAAGGAAACCAAAAATTCGGAATCCTAATTTAAAAAATTAAATATGAATGCAGACACTTGTTAAAATGGTTCTATGCCAATTTCAAGACGTTATAATACATAGTTTTCGTTGAATGGAGGACAAAAATTTTTCTTCCAATTTTTTCATGGTCAAAAATAAAGTCAAATTTTGAAATATAATTGTATTATGCCAGTTCTATCAAGAGTACATAATACATAAGAGTGTGACGCGTCACACTCTATGTAATCAGCTCGAGAGCCATGCTCTGCGCGCTAACGGCCCACCCCCCCCCGCAATTGCGTACCTAGTGGACCCCCCCCGCAAATCAGTACCTAGTACGCAATTGCGTATGTTCACTCGCTGCTGCAATATTCCATTTATTGGGACCCCCCCCCCCGCAAATGTGACCTATCATTCAACATTGAAAAGTGATAGGTCACATTTGCGGGGGGGTCCCAATAAATGAAATATTGCAGCAGCGAGTGAACATACGCAATTGCGTACTAGGTACTGATTTGCGGGGGAGGGGGTCCACTAGGTACGCAATTGCGGGGGGGTGGGCCGTTAGCGCGCAGAGCATGGCTCTCGAGCTGATTACATAGAGTGTGACGCTTGTCACACTCTTATGTATTATGTACTCTTGGTTCTATGTATCTTCCACGCGTATATTCTTTTGATACAGAAAATATATTTAAATCTGTAAAATATTAACACAAATTAAAGTCTGCACTTGATTTACAGCAACTATTTTCTATTAGGTTTTATTTGTTTTGAGAGTTCTCAAAGTTTCGAATAGGAGGCGTTCTGAACAAAGCAGTGAAGTGTGACAAAATGTCATGAAGACTCCCAGTTCCCCCAAGCTTTGCCGAAAATGATTTGAGCTTTTTCCTTTCAAATTTTGCCGAATTTTACCGATTCCGGCCTTCGGGGGGAAAAGTGAGAAAAAAGTACACACCCACAGTACAAAAGGACAACAAAAACTGTCTGTTTATAAACACATCTGATGTCGCTAAAGAAATAAAATATCTAAAACAACCATAACCATAAAAATTATAAGTTCCCCTAAGACAGAGTGTTACAGAAATGTCTATTTTCAGCCAATCGGATTACGGTAGAGGACCCTCAGCAGCCAATCAGAATGGGTCCAGCTAAAGGAACAGGAGCGAAGTGGAAGTCTTACGGTAAGTGTTTTGTGGGACATATTTCATCTAATTTCATTTGATCTAATTATGTCCTCTGAACAGCCCTTGTTTCTAGCTCATTAACTCCCTACAAGATTCTCATTTCGTCGAATCCCCTGTCGATTACCCTTTGACTGATTTAACGCCTCGTTTATCGAAATTGTTGAGATCTTTAGCAGTCTAACAGGTAGGTTTCTGAACGCTTGAAAGCTCACTCGACTTCATTTGTTATTCTGGACACATATTTTTGCACTAATTAGACAAGAATTTTGTACAACTTTGCCGTAAAGTGTTAGAGTAGCAGTTATACCGCCTTGGATAGAACTGTTTCCAGTGGAAAATATATTCCACATATTTCAGCAGAAATGACAAGACTTAATTGAGTGGAAGTTTTGCAGCTAGGTTGAGTTGAAAGTTGGAAAATTCTTTACTTTCATTCACTGTCCACGGCATTGAGCAATGGGAATTATTAAAAATTCTAAAACTTTGCAAATTTGAAGTACTAATTTCCGGGTTTAGATTACATCAGTAGGAGCAAGGAGTCTTAAGAAGCAATCTTAATAAATCTTGATACTGTATATTATCTTACAAATTTTAACATTTTTAGTTTGTTTACCTGTAACCTGTAAATTTGTAAGCTATAACTCTAGGGCAAAAAGGTTAACCTTTATGTAGTGCAAAAATAAAAATTCTGCAATGTTGCATTTTATCTATTTAGTGTTTAACTAAATTTCTCGCCACAAAGCGTATCATTGTTTTGCCATTTACCATTCACCCGTATTGATGAAATTGTTTACCATTACTTCAATCTGTCACTATTTTATACATTCTTGTCCACTTTAGCTCCTAACTCATGGATCCCAACCCATCCAAGTCCCTGCCATCCACAACTGGTGTCGTTCCCGATCTTCCTTTTCAATCAGTTCGCTTTTGTGTACCGAAAACAGCAGCAACAGCAACAACAACAACAACAACAACAACAACAACAACAACAACAGCAATAATGAGAGCAACGGTGATGGTGGTTCTGGACGAATGTCGTCGAGTTCTGCGGAGGAGTCTGGGAGCTCCTCTCCGGAACCGCCGCGCCGCAGCGCCTCAACGCCCCTTCTCTCTCTCCGACCAATGCGGCTTTCACCGCCACTGACTTTACTGGCTCGGCTGTACCACAGCTTCAGGTACAAGTATCCTCAGGATCCTAAGTTGGTCTGAAATACGAGTTGAAATGGTTAAAATTGAGAAGGCCTTATAGAGTCTCTCTGTTTTTGGCACGATTTCAGCAAACCTAGAATATTATAGTAAATTTAGAAGGCTTTATAGAGTCTCTCTATTTTTGGCACGATTTCAGCAAACCTAGAATATTATAGTAAATTTAGAAGGCTTTATAGAGTCTCTCTATTTTTGGCACGATTTCAGCAAACCTAGAATATTATAGTAAATTTAGAAGGCTTTATAGAGTCTCTGTTTTTGGCACGATTTCAGCAAACCTATAGAATACTACAGTAATAACTAATAAGACATTATTATCCCAAACAAAACGATGCATTGTCAGCTGATGGGCATTACTAAAGTCTGACCAAAAAATGTGTGTACAAAATCTGTAAGGCCTCCAGTGAACTCAATATACGTCGTAACTCCATAAAACCATATATTTTCGGAATCCATGAAGCGAGACAAACATTTTTATAAAATTTAAAATTTTTTCAAATTTCAAAAATTTTAAAATATCGGTTTTTCGGGGAATTTTTTCGGACTGTTCAAGCTATTCAGCTCATTCTTTCGGAAAAATCTTCCCGCCCGAAGACACATCGATTGACACAAGAATGAAAAAATCGGTTGAGAAATAAGCATTTCATTCCAAAATTTCGTTTTTCCATTTCCTTTGATGTTTGCCGCTTTTTGCAACTTTGACTGGTTATTACTCGCGACTCGCTCAACGGAAAAATTTTTCGATTAGATTTTCAGGACCGCCTGGGCGCTTCTTTCACCTAATATATGTGGTATTTCAGATTTTGAAAGTAGAATTTTTGGAAAAATACCACTTTTTGACCCAAAATTTCGGCATAGCGACTCTAGCAAAAGTGAGTAAAAATAACATAATCATAAAATTCAAGCTGAGCTGAATCCAACGATATAAAGCTTTTGTTGCTACGACTTATATTGCGCCAGCAATGAATTTTTAAACAATATCCCTTATTTCAGCTGGTTTTTGGCTCCCTTTGATGTTGCCGCCGTGATTTGACGGAAGCAGTGTAAGCTAGCAAAACCAACTGAAATAAAGGATATTGTTTAAAAATTCATTGCTGACGCAATGTAAGACGTAGCAACAAAAGCTTTATATCGTTGGATTCAGCTCAGCTTGAATTTTATGATTATGTTATTTTTACTCACTTTTGCTAGAGTCGCTATGCCGAAATTTTGGGTCAAAAAGTGGTATTTTTCCAAAAAATCTACTTTCAAAATTTTAAATACCACCTATATTAGGTGAAAGCAGGCGCCTAGGCGGTCCTGAAAATCTAATCGAAAAATTTTTCCGTTGAGCGAGTCGCGAGTAATAACCAGTCAAATTTGCAAAAAGCGGCAAACATCAAAGGAAATGGAAAAACGAAATTTTGGAATAAAATGCTTATTTCTCAACCGATTTTTTTCGTTCTTGTGTCAATCGATGCTTCTTCGGACGGAAAAATTTTTCCGAAAGAATGAGCTGAATAGCTTGAACGGTCCGAAAAAATTCCCCAAAAAACCGATATTTTAAAATTTTTGAAATTTTAAAAAATTTTAAATTTTATAAAAATGTTTGTCTCGCTGCAAGGATTCCGAAAATATATGGTTTTATGGAGTTACGACGTATATTGAGTTCACTGGAGGCCTTACAGATTTTGTACACACATTTTTTGGTCAGACTTTAGCTATTAATAGCTACATTTTTCGGTTCAAATCAACTGCGAAAGGCTGCAGGCGGTCTAAGCTTAGTCTCGCTGTTCGGGAATCCAGATAGCGGAGTGGTAACACACTCTGCTGCAAATCTGAAACCTTGTGGTTCGATCCCCGTCGAGTTAGAGAGAGTTAAAAATTTTATGTCCGCGTGGATTCATGAAATGCATTAAAATTAGCTCGCTTTAACTCTGCCCTTTTCAAGAATCGCGTGTAGAGTTAAAAATCTGTGGAGTTAAATTTAACTCTACCCTTTTCACGAAAGGGTTAAATTTAACTCTGCTTAACTGTATCTGAGCATTGTCTATTGAAATTTAAACCCAGGCAAAACAAGCAGGTTTAGCAGAGTTAAAATTAACTCTATTCATGAAACCATGAGGTTAATTTTAATTCTGTAATTTTTAACTCCTCCTAAATCTACAGCGTTTTAACAGTGCAGGGTTAAAGAGAGTTAAAACACGCAGAGTTAAAATTAACGCTGTGCTTTCACGAAAAGAGTTATTTTTAACTCTACTCATCTCAACTCTACTCTACTCTACCCTACCCTTTCTTGAAAAGGCCCTAAGATTTCTAAGGCGCTTCTTAGGCGCAGTTATTGTGAACAGTTTCTTAAAATGTCAGTGCAACCTTTGATTGTTTTATTACTTTTCGGTAGCATCCTGAGGACGGTAAACATAGCTAATGCACAATAGAAGGAGGAATACAAATAGGCAGCAATAAGTAAAATAAAGTGCACATGCTAAAATTTAATTTGAACTAGCGAGTTCAGTGTTGGTCATCGGTCCTGCCGAGATCGGCCCAGTCCATTTTTGTACTTCTACGATTTCGCTAATTTTTGCATTGTATATACTCTTTACGGTTGTTTTACGAGTTTTTGCAGGTGAAGCCGGATCTCTTTGTTCAGTAATTTTACCTAAAAGTAGATGTCCGTTGTGTTTTCTCGGTTTCCTCTCAAAACGTCAAAATTAAAACGTCTGACGCTTTTAACCACTATTGACATAAAGCTAACGACAAGCGTATACGGACAGATTATTACATAAACATTTTGTCAGTAGTCGTCTTGTCCTTACAGGTTTTCATGGTAGATGTTATGAACGTTAGACGTTTAGCATTTAGACATTTTGAACGGAGACCCCGCTAAACACTTTAAACTAAACAAGTTTTAGGTCAAATGCTGGGCAAAGCGAACGAACAAATTTGAACCATTATACAGACCTGGAATAGGAAATATAATTTTTATTTACCTTTAATTAATTTTTGAAGATTAAAAATTTGAACCTATTTTTAGATGGCATCAAACTTTAAATGTACAAAAATTATGGGCAATTTCCACTGGTCTAAATCAAAGTTCTAATTCCAACAAATTAGGCGTTTTTCAAGTGATTATGCAAAAATTGAAATTTCAATGCAACGGCAAGTATAAGGTTAATATTGCAAAAGGGATTACATGGGATTTGGAAAATCCAGTTCGGACTAGCAGGATGAAATGGGATGGCATCAGAGAATCTGTCCCATTTGCCACCTCTTATTTTGTGAGATGTCAGAAGAAGTCGCTGGATAACAGCCATTCTACGCCGTACATAGCTGTTTTAACAAGAGGTTGGGTCAATTTAACCCAGGTTATGCATGTAAGGGTCAACATAAACTTAGTTTAGCTTGTCATTTAACTGGTATATAACTACAGCGAGCATTATGGCGTCAACTTCAAACGCCATGTATCATGTAATGATATGTGATGCACTGAAACAGACACTGAAACTAGGTTTCAGGTTGTACAGGTTTCAGTTTCAGTTACTGAAAGATGAAACTTAAACTGAATTTATTTTAGGAGGAGACCTGAAATTGCAGCTGAAACTGAATTAGTTTAGGCCGCCGACTGAAACTGAAACTGAAACCAGGTCACAGTGCAGCGTACCTGAGTGCTAGTGCTACAACAAATAGCTAAATATAAATATATATATATATATATATATATAATGGCTTTTTAGGCTTACCGAGAGCGTGTTAGGCTAAGCCGAGAGCGTGCTTTTACACGTCTAAGCCTAAGCCATTTTTTAGCCTAAGCTCAGCTTAATTCATTAGCTAATTAGCAAAGTTCACATAGGTTTCTGCGTCCACAAAGGGTAAAATATGCTTGTATATACATATATATATATATATATATATATATATATATATATATATATATATATATATATATATATACCATATCGTTTAAGGCAATCAAACAAAACAGAAAATATATTTTATCTATGTTGTTTCTACCACTTACAAATATTTTCAAGTATTAATGGTGGATAATTTCAAGAGTACATAATATAAGAGTGTGCCACTAGACACACTCTATGTTATCAGAGCAACAACTATGCTCTGCTCGCTAACGCCCACTCCCCCCCCCCCGCAAATCAGACCCTAGTGCCCCCCCCCCGCAAATCAGTACCTCGTCGAAACGGGAGTACACTCACTCGCTCTATGTTTATGTGCTTAAGCTCGAAAACACAAGCAGTGCGTGTGCGAATTTTGTGCCTGCTTCGAGCTTTAGAACACATACGTAGCGCACGGAATTCTTTGAAGTGAAGGGTCTAGTTTGCGGGGGGGGGTTGCCGTTCGCGAGCAGAGCATAGTTGTTGCTCTGATAACAGAGAGTGTGCCTAGTGTATATTACCAAGAGAACATAATACATAAGAGTGTGACAGCAGGCAAGCTCTCTGTTATTAGCTGCAGGTACATGCTATGTTCGCTAACGGCTGCCCCCCCCCCACAAACGTGTATGTGCTCTTCAAAGAAATTTGCACGCTATGTTTGCGTGCTGAAGCTCGCAACAGATGCACATTGAACCAACTGAGTAGTTGTGTTTTCGAGCTTTAATACGTAAAGATAGCGTGCGAATTTCTTTGAAGAGCACATACACATTTGTGGGGGGGTCAGCCGTTAGCGAACATAGCATGTACCTGCAGCTAATAACAGAGAGCTTGCCTGCTGTCACACTCTTATATATTATGTACTCTTGATATTACATATTCTTGATAATATCAAGCAAATCCCTCCATAAGAAAGATTGTCTAAATTCAACACCTTTATTCCGGGATTTCCGGCTTCCGTAGCTGTCACCACAATGGTATCGCAACATGGCGATGTCTACGATGTGATAGAAGTCAAAATAGATACCTGGCTCGTGCCGCAACAAACAGTTATATATATTATAAATGATTATAAAAATGTTTTCTTAGACAAAATGTCTAAGATGTGATAAAAGTCGGGACAGATACCTGCCTCGTGGACTGGATCGCCCTCTTCGGTGGCAGCCCGCGTTCACTTGATTTGTTTTTCGCGTCGCGATGCTTTCTTTCCGCTTCCTCTGCTGCCGCTTTCTCTTTGGTCGCTTCTGTCATCGCTTTACACAACTTCTCCCCGTTGGCTTCGACCAGCGTTACTTGTTCTTCTAACGCAGCAATTAAACCAGCAATTGCCTTTCTGAGTTCCTTAGCAAATTTGCTTCCAGAAGGGTCAGTGAAATTGTGAAATTTGACCTCTTCTTCAGGTATGGATGGAATCCATGCGCTGACTAGACCGACGCTCTACCCTTGAACTACTGAAACTCAGACTAACCAAGGGTCAAAGCTTTACTAAACTTTTTTGTATTTGTATGTTTTAAATTTTCTTTGGCTTCCGTATGTTGCTGACGCCCGCAATGACAACGGAGCATGACGCTGTCTGCGATGTCATTGGAGAGAAGACAGCTACCTGCGTCGGGGACAGCATCACCCTCTCGCGGCAGCCCGCGTTCACTTGATTTGTTTTTTCGTGTCGCGATGCTTTCGTTCCGCTTCCTCTGCTTATCGAGTTTTGATAATGTGACTCCACTCCCCTTAAATAAGTAGACAGCAATAATTAGATAGATTAAAATAAAACAATTGACAACCAACGGATTTAGTGTAAAAATCCGTTTCTAAAGCAACACTAGTATCATCAACCTACCTAAAGAGACTATGCATATACTTTAAAAGGTAAAAATAATTAATAATAAGATTTCAAGTTCTTGAACAATAGTATTTGCATGGTTTGCCTGACATTTGTCAAAGCAGCTGGGGATCACGCTATGTATGGAGTATAATTTGCCTGACGTGGCCATGTATTTCTGTTATGAGTATTTCTCTTTGTTTTTCAATGAAGCAGTGTTTACACGACTGGATGATAATTCCTGATGTTGGCCTGTGCACCTTCTAAAGGCAAACACACACACACACACATGTCGTTCTGAACTAAAAGTCTTTTTCTTCTAAGAGACAGTACAACAAAGAAGCAATAAGTGATGTAGACTGACACTTTCCCGATTTCGTCAGTTAGATTCAAAAATTTAGGACCGAAGCAGCATACAAGCTGCAAAATTGTTGAAGTGGATAAAATAATATGGTTATAAATAATTATGGTTAAATAAATATGGTTGTTAATATGATAAAATAATAATATCATAAAATAAATCAAATATGGTAGTTCATGGAGGGTCGGAAACGGTTCGCAAATGTATCAGTATCCTCGTATAGAGCAAATGGCTAACATTACCATGCAAAGAAATCGTAACGCTTTTTATTAAACAAAACTCTCCTGACTTCATGCGCTGCAAGACAAAAACTATTCTTTCTCCGGTTTACCAGTAAGTCACCCCACCCCCTCTCTAGCTTGTGTTCTCTAAAAATCACCACCAATGCTGTCTCTGGGATTTTTGCTGGTCTTTCGCGTCTCCTTTTTACTAGCTATTAGTAGTAGGACAAATCTCCTGTTGGTTCAAAACTGTCTTTACATTTCCTTCCCCCTTTTACAAAAAGCCTTGGTCACATAGGATCAAAGATACTAGCAAACAAACAAATAAACAATCAAACTGAACGAGCAGCAATACTAAGCACTAAGTACGAGCAATACAAATAACATTGCGCACCTATGTACATTAGTCTGTATGGACTGGCCTGGTCTGTATGTTAGATTTAATATTTGTATATTTAATATTTAATAATGCTCATGTAACTCTTGACATTTTGTAAATGGTAATTAATACTATTTATTGCAGGATTCATTCATTTCCACTGATTGTTTCATCAGCTACTGCGAGGAGGAGAAACTCTGGTGGTTTGTGTGAATCTATCAAACGACCTTATTGTGACGTTTCCATGTTCGTCTTGTGCAATATGAATATGTCTGAATAAAAGCAATATGTCTGAGAGTCTTTGGATGTTACCTGCCGCAATAAAAATCGGACAGTTTAGTCATTTAAAGGCCCATTTGTTACAAGAGAGAGAAAGACTAATGTTAATTTCACGATAATAATGCATATAGCACGCATGAACAACAGTGCGTGAAAAGCTTCTAATCCTAACTTTAAGTTTTTAAACTTTAACTTCTGACCAGCTGACGAAGTCTGTCACTATACTTTCAAGTTCTTGGAATTTGTTAACAAATGGATTGGATCAAGTATACAGTCTCCGGCTTTCGAGCGTTGTTTCCTTTTTTAGCCGTAACAGGTCAAAATTTTATATTTGCGAAAAAGTTGCTATGTGACCGTGCGCCGATTTCGATCTAATAAAATTGATAGCCCCTGGCCTACCCAGCTTTTTACCTGTTGCTTGGCTCTAATAGGGGCAAACTGAGTGTAAGTTTCGAGGGCTTTGGCTTCCGGTTAGCGTGCTTGCTCACTGTTTGTTAAAAAATAAACTCTATTTTTCTTCCCGAACAGCTTTTACTGTACATTTCTGTAAATGCCACTTGTACCCGCTGATTCCAGGGGATCTGATACACACTAATATTTTAATTACTAATCACTAATTAGTAATTTTCTTAAAATAATAATGACTATATGTAAATATTAGGCATGGGCATGGGTACCCGGGTCCTGCTGCGGGTACCCGATATCCAGTTACAACCGTAAAAAACCGGATAAAACTGGATTAAGCAGAGTTAAAATTTTTGGCTCAGAAAAAATTTAACGAAAATTTTTTAAATTTCATGTCGCTAAAAAATTTTACCACAGATATTACAACTAAAAACAAAATAATATTAGGAAGAGGAGTTGTTCTGGTATTTTTCAATCACTTCACAATTTTGTATTATTAGTTTTGTTTTCAAAATTTTAAATTTCTTTTACTCCAACGATGTTTTCATTCGTTAAATCCCTGTTAAAAAATGCTGACACAAGATCACTTACCTTTGTAAGTCAATTAATTTCAGTTTTACTTTCAGTGTCAGTCGGTAGACCAAAAAAGTTTCAGTTTCAGTTTAAGTTTCAGTCGGCAACGTAAAATAATTTCAGTTTCAGTTTTAGTTTCAGTCGGAGTTTCAGTTTCAGTTTCAGTTCGCTTTAAAAAGTGTAAAAGGAGTTGTTTTGAGTAGTTTGTCTAATGCTGGTGAGATCAGTTCGAGTGCTTGTTTTTGGTCGTATTGATTCGGATGGTGTGTTTTTATATCCTGCAGTAAACGCTGACGTGGCCTTAACAATTTTGCCACAAGCCAGGCGATAATCTTCTGTATAGTTTGTCCGGAGACTCTTATATTTGGCGCTGCGACGTTTCGAACCGACCATCGTGCCTTACACAGTCCTGGTCCGGTCCCTATGTGGTAGTAAAACAAAAATCTCCTGTCCTTAACGTTGTAAAAATGCCACCCCATCGTGCCATTACCGTCCATGCGAACCGACTCAAAAGCTATCAATTTTAACTAGTTGAGCCGTGGTAATAGCTGTCTGTCAGCGCGAGCTCGCATGCTCTTTGTAGCCGTTGGCAACTGCAACTGTTACCTGGTGTCACTAGCCTTTGTTGAAACTTCCTAAATTCGGCATTTGTAGATACATTTAAACGTAAAATTCGATGAATATGTAAAGTGTAGCGCGTTGTAAGCTGCCTGATCGGCGCGGGCACCCATGCTCTCTATAGTCGCTGCTAAGGCATCTTACCACACTCTACACGGGTTTTTCCATTGGTGTAAAACGTTCTGGTTGCAAAACTGTGGTCGAATACTCAAATGATTATTGCGAGCTCGCTTGCTCTTTAGAGTCAACAATGATTTGTTTTAAGCTCACAGCAAAAACATCATTCTTTTTCTTGGAAGAGGTTCGCCATTTTCCAACATATTCTTACTCCCCGGAAATGGCATTGGGACCCTTGGCTATGTTTTCTCTTCGTTGGAGCAAGCATATATTTATTGCAAATGTTTCATTACTGGGAATCTTCGGGTAGTCAACGCCATCAAGGATGCCGCCGATCCTTTTGCATGCAAACACCTCGCGGAAGCGAGAAATCTGACACATTTTCAGGATGGAATCTAATGAAATTTCTTATTACGGAGGGGCTCATATTCAACAAATTTGTGTTAGATCAAGAAATGCTACATATTTATTATTTATATGGTGGTAACCATTATTTATAGGTTTGCTTTAGTTTATGGTTAACTCCTTTTCCTTATAGGGGGAAGGAGTGTAAAAGGAGTTGTTTTGAGTAGTTTGTCTAATGCTGGTGAGATCAGTTCGAGTGCTTGTTTTTGGTCGTATTGATTCGGATGGTGTGTTTTTATATCCTGCAGTAAACGCTGACGTGGCCTTAACAATTTTGCCACAAGCCAGGCGATAATCTTCTGTATAGTTTGTCCGGAGACTCTTATAAAAAGAACGATTTGCAGCCTTCTGAGTTGACATAGAGCACAATTTGCTGTTTATATTCAGTAGCAGTAGCTCAACAGTAGGTCTATAGGATAACGTGGGGGAGGTGTAGACTCAACGTGTGCTTGGGGGGGTTTCACCTCCCAGACCTGAGCTCACCCTCCCCAGAGGAGTCCCTCACCCCCCCAGAATCCGGATTTTTCCGGATTTCGAAACTTGCCAAAACCTTCATCACTAGTTTTGGCCAGAAAAACATTTCTAATTTTTGCTAATTTTGCACTAAACCCCGCTTAAAATTTTGAAATTACTCTGGGTTAGTGTTCTCGTCGGAGTCGGGGTAGACACCCGCCAGAATTTGAATGTATGGTTAGGTCAGTCATCGCTAAAGCATTAACTGTGAACGCCTGGATAGTTAACATTGAGCCGGAAACCGCAAAAAACCGCAAACTCCCTTAATTCCCCTATTCTAGGTAGTGCGCTAACGCGCACTACCTGATTGATGCTGCAAATTATTTCCAAATAAAAAAGTCAGCGATTTTTTGGACAATTTTCTGTCAAATCAGGCCGATTTCGTCTTTCACAGAAAAAAAGTAGGAAAAAGTAGGAATTTTTGACCTAAACAAGGAAAAAAGTAGGAACTGTCCGAGCACTGCTATTAGTCCTCCTTTTATGTTGATGAATGAAAAAATTGAAGCTTTTCTGAGCTATAAACCACCACTTACAAGTAACGAATTTATTCTAAAATAGAATAATTAGTGGCCTTACAAATTACTGACTACAAAATTCATTATTCAATTATAACTAATTACTGACTAGTTGCATTCAATGATTTCGGATTCAATGAAAATTTCCAAATTTAGATTTAAATTTTCCCTGGATGTGCACTGGAGCAGGCGTCAGGTAAGGGTAACTCCCCCTAAAATTTAACCCTTAATTTAATTAAATTAATTAATTTAATTTAAATTTTTAATTTAATTTTAAATTTAAAAAATTTTTAAATTTAATTATTTAACATCAAAATTTAAAATTTAAAAATTTTTTACTAAAATACGGCTGAAATGAGAGGAGTTTTTTACGTTTACAAAAATAAGTAAACTGCACATCGTTTCTTAATCTTAATAAACTTATAAATATAAGTAAATAAATATTCTTTACTTTCTTTACTTTACTTTCTTTATTTTTAAGATGTCCATGCGGGGTCTCCAGCGGAGTCACAGAAAAACATTCACCAAAGTCTACAGAGATCTACAAGAGATCCAGCGGTATCGGAAGGATCCGTTTCCGGAAATTTTTATAGCAAGGTGCAATACAATCCACGAAGGATACAAGGCATTAATCATAAAGAAATAATGAAAAACGCCTGCCTGCAGTCACTAAGGCCGAAGCCTAGTCCGAACAGGAGAGAGCCAATGGGTTGGCTCTCTCCTCGACTACTGGCGACCAACTCGACTAGTGGCGGGAATGGAAAGTTATAAATCAACATTTCAATTTAAATTTTCCTTGAATTCAAGCCTACTTTGGAGCAGGCGACAGCGAAAGTACCTTGACCTGCAGGTAAGAGTAACTCTCCCCCCCCCCAAATTTAACCCTTAATTTAATTAAATAAATTAATTAATTTAATTTAAATTTTTAATTTAATTTTAAATTTTAAAAATTTTTAAATTTAATTATTTAAAATCAAAATTTAAAATTTAAAAATTTTTTTACTAAAATACGGCACTGAAATATTAAATGATAAAGGTATAAATTTGGTGCAGCGGTCAACCTTGTACTCGATCGCGTTCGGTCTTTACCCATTCTTGAAGGGCTCATCACCGGAATATTCAATTTTTCCAACTATGAACTTGAATAACCTGTCTCACAGCTTGATTCCGAACTCTAATATTTTGTCTTGTTTTTTGAGAATAAGTGGAGTCATATACATGAAAATGAGCAAAATCAGTGCTTATCGATTTTTGTTCAAAGTAACTCTAAGTTAAATAAGTAGAGAGCAATAAAATTAGATAAATTATGGATCATACTTGAGGTACATGGCGTTAGATATATGTGGAAAATGAAAAAGTTTCACCTTCTTGGTCGAGTCTCAAATCAATTTCGAATCAGGGAAAACCTAATCATTGAAAAGTTATGGAGAAGGACCGTGATTTGTTGGAATTAGAACTTTGATTTAGACCCGTGGAAATTGTTCATAATTTCTGTACATTTAAAGTTTGAAGCCATCTAAAAATGGGGTCAAATTTTAAATATTCAAAAATTAATTAAACGTATATAAAAATTGCAATTCCTATTTGCAGACCTGGAATTTTGATTGAAATTGATCCAGATTTTGCTCGTTCGCTTTGCCCAGCATTTGACCAAAAACTTGTTTAGTTTAAAGTGTTTAGCGGGGTGTCCGTTCGAAATGTCTAAAAGCTAAACGCCTAACGTTCATAACGTCTACTGCGTGTAGTGCGTCTATCAAAACATTCTGACTCTGGCTATACCAGAATCACGATTTTTCCGCACAGCAAACATGTTTAGCAACATTCCGTGGAAAGACATTCCGAGGAATCACAAACGAAAACTTTCCGTCGCAGTCGGCAGCTTTCCAAGCAACTTTCCGCATTGGCTGCGAAGGAGCAACATTCCAGAACAGTTGGCAGCTTTCCGGGCAACTTTCCGCACGACTGCGCGATCAGCAAAATTCCCACACAATCAGCCAATTCCTTAGATGCATGCTTCTGATGCAGTTTCTGCATTGTTGCTAGTTTAGCAAAAATCCGTGGATTTTTGTTTCTGCCTAGGAATCATGAATAGTTACAATTTTTTATCTGTTCACTGTTAATTGTTTACACAATAGTGTAATGTAATGTAATACTTGCTGATTGCACTTTTTTTAGTATGAAGTGAACTTTAAGGCAATCAGTGAATAGCAACTTATGCAGGAATGAGCATTAGCATTTAGTACCTGCATACAGATCACCTAGCTGTTACTCATACAAGGGAAATTTGCTTCAACAAACTTTTAGCGGATGGAAGGTGGAATGAATAGATTACACTTTAATATCAGTCACAGTGCAGGCCCGTGAATGGTGCTTCGATTGCACCCCAACCTGTGCGTCTATCAAATTGTTCAGTACACCACTTGTACTCGGATTCCAGAAACGGCGTACGCATATGCACATACGCCGTGGAATCATACGTTAAACGCATTGGTCTATGACCAGAATGTACGTCAACGTATTGGATGTCTATACACGTACTAAATGGAAACAGCGTAAAGTGTTGCGCGTACGAACGGAATCAGCGTACGCATTTTCTCATACGTGTGGAATTGACGTATAAGTACAAGTGCAAAAGTCGATTTTAATTATGATCCATAAAATGTACTATCAGGTACTTCAAGAGTCAGCGATTGATGCCATTTGTTGTGGTGTACCTTTTGGTCGCACTAGCCTGGAAAGCTTTCGCTTTCGTTATGTGGAGTCAAGAAGACATACATAAAAATTTAGTGACATATTCTTTGTTTGATGGCTGGAAGTAAGACGACTTTGTTCTCTTGGGGGCTTTCAAGAAAGAGTAGAGTAAAATTAGCTCACTAATGACAGTAAAGCTGGTAGTATTTTTGCAAGAAAACTACGTCTTTGTACATTGGCGGGCGACCGTAGGGTAAAACTGGAAAATGACAGTGCGTGGTCTCTGTCAGGCTTGCGAGCTGATTCCCTTGTTTTAATTTTGCCGCTTACGCAAATGACGGATGCGATTAAGTAGAAGTCTTGTCTCATCCAGAGTTGCACGCAGTCGTGGTCAAATTTTCTTGACCGCAATGACCGCAAACGTCTATTAGATCGTGGTAATTTAGGCCAATTTGTAGTAAAAATTCCTAATTTTTCAATTTTTCCTTTATGTCGTATGTAGTCCCCTAGTTCGACGAACTATCAGCTTCACATTTGCTGCTTATTTTGTTTTATTTTGGTAGAACTTTTTGGGTGGTTGAACAGACAGCGTGAACTGTCAGTCCTTACTGCAGTTTCGGGTTTTTATTCTGTTTAACACCTTTTTTGTCTAATTTCAGTTTTGTAAATTTCTTGATTTTATGTCGGTTTCTGTTGGTTTTCCTGTGCTACCAGCAAAATACAAAAGATATAAACTTTTCACTCCGCGACCACTATCGAAACTTTCTGAAATTTGCACTTTTTTCTTTTGGTGACAGTTGAAAGGAACGTTAATTAGTACCTCTCCGTGATAATTAAAAAGCAGGAATTTCAATTACTAGCATTACATGCCAAAATGGAAGGGTTTTGCGTTGGCTAACTATGTTTCAATCAGTTTAGTTCAATTCCAATCAATCAAAGTGTTCTGAAGTTTTCAATCAATGCCATAAGATTAGATGTGTGTTTTAAAGGCTAAAAATGCTCAAAGGGAGGGAAATCAACGCTTTAAGCAGTGTTATAGTGTATGAAGTGAAAGTGAAAGAAAAGACATCCTGCACACTGAGTGTCACTATCGAACACTCCAAATGCAGCAACTAAACCAAATTGTGCAATTTTCAATTTTGCTGTCGAAACATTTATATCTAAGCTGCACCAGCTCTAAATGGTACGGGATTGAATTGCTTTTGATACTAACTTGCTCACCAAGAGAATATGAACAAGGTATGCTTCCCTTGCTACCTAATAGCAAGAGATATAAGAATTTACATAAATATCCCTAGCATATATTAAAAGAATGATAATAATAATTATTATTATATTAATAAACTACCTTAACTTTTATGATAACAATAATAATGGAATGTTTATTGTCAATTTGTAGAAAATACCGAAACTTACAATTCTCTTTCTTAAACTTTTTAATTGAGCGATTACCGCTATAAAGACAGAAGCCCAAAGGTAGGCGTAATTTTGAGGAGAATTTTTATGGTGTGACATTATAAAAGAAAATTCCTATGTAAGTTTACTTTTGATCCATTACGATCAGTTAACATGTTCTTCGTTTGGAACTTTATTTTTAAATCTTTGAGAATGAAATGTTAGGAAGCAGTAAAGGAACAAATCTTGTTTCAATAAAGTTTGCCCGATAAATTGATATTACATGCTACGGTATGCAAATTTTGCAGTTAGAAAATGTTGTCATGAATCTTATTGAGAAAATTTAAAACACAGTTTGTTTGGAAGTAACATAATTTCTTCAGTTGTATATAACTTTCTTGTCCCCAAGGTATAACCACACATCAAACAATTCGTTGCTATTTTCTCCGAAACTCCACGAAAAGGTTTGAAGGTTGCAAAAAGGAAAGAAGCAAGAGATTAATATAATAGGCCAGTTCAACGTAATCATTTAAATTTCGGTTTGTAACTTTAATTGGCCAAAACAAAACTCCATCTCCCCAGGGCTGGCAACTCTGATAAATTTTGGGATCATTGTATCATTGTCAATATACACCTATCGTCTAGAATTGTAAACGAAGTTCTTGTAAATTGTTTTGGTAAATGCAGTGATCCGTTAGATCAACCAACTGTATCAATATCGGTTTAATCAATGAATTAACATTGATATGTGTAATTACTAGTTCATTTTAGCAAGCTCAATAAAGATTCAGGTGGTATCTTCCTGACCTTAAACGGTAAGTAGTTCAGACCCAAGTTATGCCTGAAAATAAACATTAAGTGTTCCCTCTATATTTTGACTTGTTGCACCAAGATACCTCTAACTGAACTCCGGACGCGAAAATATAGAGTCATCCCCTTTTACCTACCTTTTACCAAGAGTGCATAATTGCACTATATATTAGAAGAAGAGTAAGCCACTAGAGGGCTCCTCTTCTTGGCATTGAGTAACGGTGCTCCGACCACAATACGCGAATGTTCCCCCGTTTAGTGGGGGGATCGACAAGCATACCCCTCCCCGTTTGGTGGGGGGTATGCAAAAGGGGTCCCCGTTTGGAGGGGGGGGTCGCCAAGTCAGGCTGAAAACGGCTGAATCTGATTGGCTGTTGGCGACCCCCCCCCAAACGGGGACCTCTTTTGCGTACCCCCCACCAAACGGGGACCCCTTTTGCATACCCCCCCACCAAACGGGGATCCATTTTCAAATTGAACAAAAACTACCGTAATCCTCTGCTCTACACCTCCCACCAAACGGGGAGGGGGTCTCTGCAATCGGATTGGCTGTTGGCTACCCCCAGCCACCAAACGGGGACCTCGTTTCTGCTACCCCCCCACCAAACGGAGGAGGGTATGCTTTGTCGAAGAGAGCTACCCCCCCCCAAACGGGGGAACATTCGCGTATTGTGGTCGGAGCACCGTTACGCAATGCCAAGAAGAGGAGCCCTCTAGTGGCTTACTCTTCTTCTTATATATAGTGCAATTATGCAGTCTTGCTTTTACCTTTTACTCACGACTATATCCCTGTAAGTGAACTAGACCCGCACTAAATTAGGCCAAATAAAGGCCTCATATTCTTCAGTTAATGAAAGGGTCAAATCGAATCAAACGAATGAAGGAACTTGAGAGACTAAGCAAACTCTGTTCACTACACATGTTTAGGCATGCTAATTCGACTGTTCACCTGAAATGACAACAAGACCCCTAAAAGGGGTGTGGTTCTGCAATTGAAAATGAAAATACATAACGTATGCTTATATTTCAAAAGCAGCTGTGATGCCAGATTTTGCTCTGTTGCTTGCCCGGCAAGTTCGGGAGGCCAGCATGCCCAACTTTAATTTTTAACCAAAATTTTTGAAATGAGTCGACTGTATTATCCTGACACATTTTTGGATGCGTGTTTCCTGCATTGTCAGCCAACGCAACTGTGACACATTTAAGATCTATTAAAGCACAGTATTCTTTTGTGTTATATTAGACAGACAGTTAGTCAGACTGACCATACCGATTTTGAATACTCGATTGTATTTGAATGAACTAGATTTGGGAAAAGATTTAACTTAAACATTGCCATAGCAGAAGGTATCTTATTGAGAGCTACAGCATCTAGCATTCTCACACGAGAGAAGTCGCACGAGCTTTTGATAGAGTGCAAACTCGAAATAATTTTGTTTGAGACTGTCAGATTTCAGATTTCGGACTTTCAGAATTCAGTTCCTCCACATATCAAAAAATTTCATCTATCACTAATGACATTCTCGCATAAAGCTTTGCCAGTCTATTCAAAAATCTAAGCTACAAACGTTGGTTGTTCCATCATGCGACGCTTAAAAATGTTTACGATTAAAATTCAGCATTGCTACAAGTCACCTCAGCAGCTAAGTGAATTATTCACAGTTTATGAAACCTAATTTGCATAAACACTGAAAAGTCTCCAAATATACATTACTTCTCAATATTTGAGGAGGGGGCAATGAAGACATCAGGAACAATGTATTAAGCAATATTTATCACAAATATATATATATATAGATTTATTTATATATATATATATATATATATATATATATATATATATATATATATATAATTGTTTGAAGGGGGGCTTGGTGCTAAAAATGCAGAATGGCATATGTACAATGTCCAAAGTTGATCGCGCCTAAACAATGCATCACTCAGTCAAAAAACTAAGAAAGTGACTTGTTAACTACTTGCCCCCCCCCTTCTGTTAAAACAAGAAGCAAGATAGTATACGAGAGATATGTTGAAGATAGGCTATGACTGAATAGAAAAGCGCCAGCAATGAATTTTTAAACAATATCCCTCATTTCAGCTGGTTTTTGGCTCCCTTTGATGTTGCCGCCGTGATTTGACGGAAGCAGTGTAAGCTAGCAAAACCAACTGAAATAAAGGATGTTTAAAAATTCATTGCTGGCGCAATGTAAGACGTAGCAACAAAAGCTTTATATCGTTGGATTCAGCTCAGCTTGAATTTTATGATTATGTTATTTTTACTCACTTTTGCTATAGTCGCTATGCCGAAATTTTGGGTCAAAAAGTGGTATTTTTCCAAAAAATCTACTTTCAAAATTTTAAATACCACCTATATTAGGTGAAAGCAGGCGCCTAGGCGGTCCTGAAAATCTAATCGAAAAATTTTTCCGTTGAGCGAGTCGCGAGTAATAACCAGTCAAATTTGCAAAAAGCGGCAAACATCAAAGGAAATGGAAAAACGAAATTTTGGAATAAAATGCTTATTTCTCAACCGATTTTTTTCGTTCTTGTGTCAATCGATGCTTCTTCGGAAGGGAAAATTTTTCCGAAAGAATGAGCTGAATAGCTTGAACGGTCCGAAAAAATTCCCCAAAAAACCGATATTTTAAAATTTTTGAAATTTTAAAAAATTTTAAATTTTATAAAAATGTAACGACGTATAAAAATACGTACATATAAAAATGTATAATTTTATATAATAGGCAACGACGTATTGCCGAATATTCAAAATGAAATTTACATTAAATTCTCCAGTACAGATTTTAATTTGATACACAAGCTGTGCAATTATCCGTAAATAAGAGCAATTGTTAACACGTTTATGAGAGTGCTGACAAAGGAACGGAATATAAAATCAGGAAATAACAAACTATCAAACAAAATAAGGGCGCCCCAAAATAATAAAATATTAGAACTTTAGATTCTTAAAATGTTAAATAAATTGAGTTAAGTGGCTACCAGTTAAGTTAATAAATGTCTTATAGTTATGTCAGAAATCAAAAATATAGTTAACGGTTAAAAAATAAAAATGACTCGAACACTAAAATAACTAAATTTTATCGTAAACTTTGACAATTGTTTTATCAATTTAACGAATTATGTGCGTACGATCGAGAACTTATTTAACATTTTAAGAATCTAACGTTCTAATATTTTATTATTTTGGGGCGCCCTTACTTTGTTTGATAGTTTGTTATTTCCTGATTTTATATTCCGTTCTTTTGTCAGCACTCTTAAAAACGTGTTAACAATAGCTCTTATTTACCGATAATTGCACAGAGTGTGTATCAAATTAAAATCTGTACTGGAGAATTTAATGTAAATTTCATTTTGAATATTCGGCAAGACGTCTTTGCCTATTTTATAAAATCGGCAAAATCTCTGCCTATTATATATAATAGGCAAGTAATATTGCCTATTATGAATAATCGGCAAAACGCCTTGCCTATTATATATAATCGGCAATTTTGTTGCCTATTATATATAATAGGCAATTATGAATATTCGGCATAACATATATACTCTTTACGGTTGTTTTACGAGTTTTTGCAGGTGAAGCCGGATCTATTTGTTCAGTAATTTTACCTAAAAGTAGATGTCCGTTGTGTTTTCTCGGTTTCCTCTCAAAACGTCAAAATTAAAACGTCTGACGCTTTTAACCACTATTGACATAAAGCTAACGACAAACGTATACGGACAGATTATTACATAAACATTGTGTCAGTAGTCGTCTTGTCCTTACAGGTTTTCATGGTAGATGTTATGAACGTTAGACGTTTAGCATTTAGACATTTTGAACGGAGACCCCGCTAAACACTTTAAACTAAACAAGTTTTAGGTCAAATGCTGGGCAAAGCGAACGAACAAATTTGGACCATTATACAGACCTGGAATAGGAATTATAATTTTTATTTACCTTTAATTACTTTTTGAAGATTAAAAATTTGAACCCATTTTTAGATGGCATCAAACTTTAAATATACAAAAATTATCGGCAATTTCCACTGGTCTAAATCAAAGTTCTAATTCCAACAAATTAGGCGTTTTTCAAGTGATTATGCAAAAATTGAAATTTCAATGCAACGGCAAGTATAAGGTTAATATTGCAAAAGGGATTACATGGGATTTGGAAAATCCAGTTCGGACTAGCGGGATGAAATGGGATGGCATCAGAGAACCTGTCCCATTTGCCACCTCTTATTTTGTGAGATGTCAGAAGAAGTCGCTGGATAACAGCCATTCTACGCCGTACATAGCTGTTTTAACAAGAGGGTGGGTCAATTTAACCAAGGTTATGCATGTAAGGGTCAACATAAACTTAGTTTAGCTTGTCATTTAACTGGTATATAACTACAGCGAGCATTATGGCGTCAACTTCAAACGCCATGTATCATGTAATGATATGTGATGCACTGAAACAGACACTGAAACTAGGTTTCAGGTTGTACAGGTTTCAGTTTCAGTTACTGAAAGATGAAACTTAAACTGAATTTATTTTAGGAGGAGACCTGAAATTGCAACTGAAACTGAATTAGTTTAGGCCGCCGACTGAAACTGAAACTGAAACCAGGTCACAGTGCAGCGTACCTGAGTGCCTATGTGGCGCAAATGGCTTTTTAGGCTTACCGAGAGCGTGTTAGGCTAAGCCGAGAGCGTGCTTTTACACGTCTAAGCCTAAGCCATTTGTTTAGCCTAAGCACAGCTTAATTAATTAGCTAATTAGCAAAGTTCACATAGGTTTCCGCGTCCTCAAAGGCTAAAATATGCTTGTATATATATATATATATATATATATATATATATATATATATATATATATATATACCATATCGTTTAAAGCAATCAAACAAAACAGAAAATATATTTTATCTATGTTGTTTCTACCACTTACAAATATTTTCAAGTATTAATGGTGGATAATTTCAAGAGTACATAATATAAGAGTGTGCCACTAGACACACTCTATGTTATCAGAGCAACAACTATGCTCTGCTCGCTAACGCCCACCCCCCCCCCCGCAAATCAGACCCTAGTGCCCCCCCCCGCAAATCAGTACCTCGTCGAAACGGGAGTACGCTCACTCGCTCTATGTTTATGTGCTTAAGCTCGAAAACACAAGCAGTGCGTGTGCGAATTTTGTGCCTGCTTCGAGCTTTAGAACACATACGTAGCGCACGGAATTCTTTGAAGTGAAGGGTTTAGTTTGCGGGGGGGGTTTGCCGTTCGCGAGCAGAGCATAGTTTTTGCTCTGATAACAGAGAGTGTGCCTGGTGTATATTACCAAGAGTACATAATACATAAGAGTGTGACAGCAGGCAAGCTCTCTGTTATTAGCTGCAGGTACATGCTATGTTCGCTAACGGCTGACCCCCCCACAAATGTGTATGTGCTCTTCAAAGAAATTCGCACGCTATGTTTGCGTGCTGAAGCTCGCAACAGACGCACATTGAACCAACTGAGTAGTTGTGTTTTCGAGCTTTAACACGTAAAGATAGCGTGCGAATTTCTTTGAAGAGCACATACACATTTGTGGGGGGGGTCAGCCGTTAGCGAACATAGCATGTACCTGCAGCTAATAACAGAGAGCTTGCCTGCTGTCACACTCTTATATATTATGTACTCTTGATATTACATACTCTTGATAATATCAAGCAAATCCCTCCATAAGAAATATTGTCTAAATTCAACACCTTTATTCCGGGATTTCCGGCTTCCGTAGCTGTCACCACAATGGTATCGCAACATGGCGATGTCTACGATGTGATAGAAGTCAAAATAGATACCTGGCTCGTGCCGCAACAAACAGTTATATATATTATAAATGATTATAAAAATGTTTTCTTAGACAAAATGTCTAAGATGTGATAAAAGTCAGGACAGATACCTGCCTCGTGGACTGGATCGCCCTCTTCGGCGGCAGCCCGCGTTCACTTGATTTGTTTTTTCGCGTCGCGATGCTTTCTTTCCGCTTCCTCTGCTGCCGCTTTCTTTTGGTCGCTTCTGTCATCGCTTTACACAACTTCTCCCCGTTGACTTCGACCAGCGTTACTTGTTCTTCTAACGCAGCAATTAAACCAGCAATTGCCTTTCTGAGTTCCTTAGCAAATTTGCTTCCAGAAGGGTCAGTGAAATTGTGAAATTTGACCTCTTCTTCAGGTATGGATGGAATCCATGCGTTGACTAGACCGACGCTCTACCCTTGAACTACTGAAACACAGACTAACCAAGGGTCAAAGCTTTACTAAACTTTTTTTGTATTTGTATGTTTTAAATTTTCTTTGGCTTCCGTATGTTGCTGACGCCCGCAATGACAACGGAGCATGACGCTGTCTGCGATGTCATTGGAGAGAGGACAGCTACCTGCGTCGGGGACAGCATCGCCCTCTCGCGGCAGCCCGCGTTCACTTGATTTGTTTTTTCGCGTCGCGATGCTTTCGTTCCGCTTCCTCTGCTTATCGAGTTTTGATAATGTGACTCCACTCCCCTTAAATAAGTAGACAGCAATAATTAGATAGATTAAAATAAAACAATTGACAACCAACGGATTTAGTGTAAAAATCCGTTTCTAAAGCAACACTAGTATCATCAACCTACCTAAAGAGACTATGCATATACTTTAAAAGGTAAAAATAATTAATAATAAGATTTCAAGTTCTTGAACAATAGTATTTGCATGGTTTGCCTGACATTTGTCAAAGCAGCTGGGGATCACGCTATGTATGGAGTATAATTTGCCTGACGTGGCCATGTATTTCTGTTATGAGTATTTCTCTTTGTTTTTCAATGAAGCAGTGTTTACACGACTGGATGATAATTCCTGATGTTGGCCTGTGCACCTTCTAAAGGCAAACACACACACATGTCGTTCTGAACTAAAAGTCTTTTTCTTCTAAGAGACAGTACAACAAAGAAGCAATAAGTGATGTAGACTGACACTTTCCCGATTTCGTCAGTTAGGTTCAAAAATTTAGGACCGAAGCAGCATACAAGCTGCAAAATTGTTGAAGTGGATAAAATAATATGGTTATAAATAATTATGGTTAAATAAATATGGTTATTAATATGATAAAATAATAAGTTTCAGTCGGAGTTTAAAAAGTGTAAAAGGAGTTCTTTTGAGTAGTTTGTCTAATGCTGGTGAGATCAGTTCGAGTGCTTGTTTTTGGTCGTATTGATTCGGATGGTGTGTTTTTATATCCTGCAGTAAACGCTGACGTGGCCTTAACAATTTTGCCACAAGCCAGGCGATAATCTTCTGTATAGTTTGTCCGGAGACTCTTATATTTGGCGCTGCGACGTTTCGAACCGACCATCGTGCCTTACACAGTCCTGGTCCGGTCCCTATGTGGTAGTAAAACAAAAATCTCCTGTCCTTAACGTTTTAAAAATGCCACCCCATCGTGCCATTACCGTCCATGCGAACCGACTCAAAAGCTATAAATTTTAACTAGTTGAGCCGTGGTAATAGCTGTCTGTCAGCGCGAGCTCGCATGCTCTTTGTAGCCGTTGGCAACTGCAACTGTTACCTGGTGTCACTAGCCTTTGTTGAAACTTCCTAAATTCGGCATTTGTAGATACATTTAAACGTAAAATTCGATGAATATGTAAAGTGTAGCGCGTTGTAAGCTGCCTGATCGGCGCGGGCACCCATGCTCTCTATAGTCGCTGCTAAGGCATCTTACCACACTCTACACGGGTTTTTCCATTGGTGTAAAACGTTCTGGTTGCAAAACTGTGGTCGAATACTCAAATGATTATTGCGAGCTCGCTTGCTCTTTAGAGTCAACAATGATTTGTTTTAAGCTCACAAAAAACATCATTCCTTTTCTTGGAAGAGGTTCGCCATTTTCCAACATATTCTTACTCCCCGGAAATGGCATTGGGACCCTTGGCTATGTTTTCTCTTCGTTGGAGCAAGCATATACTTATTGCAAATGTTTCATTACTGGGAATCTTCGGGTAGCCAAAGCCATCAAGGATGCCGCCGATCCTTTTGCATGCAAACACCTCGCGGAAGCGAGAAATCTGACACATTTTCAGCAAAACAAATGGAATCTAATGAAATTTCTTATTACGGAGGGGCTCATATTCAACAAATTTGTGTTAGATCAAGAAATGCTACATATTTATTATTTATATGGTGGTAACCATTATTTATAGGTTTGCTTTAGTTTATGGTTAACTCCTTTTCCTTATAGGGGGAAGGAGTGTAAAAGGAGTTGTTTTGAGTAGTTTGTCTAATGCTGGTGAGATCAGTTCGAGTGCTTGTTTTTGGTCGTATTGATTCGAATAGTGTGTTTTTATATCCTGCAGTAAACGCTGACGTGGCCTAACAATTTTGCCACAAGCCAGGCGATAATCTTCTGTATAGTTTGTACGGAGACTCTTATAAAAAGAACGATTTCCAGCCTTCTGAGTTGACATAGAGCACAATTTGCTGTTTATATTCAGTAGCAGTAGCTCAACAGTAGGTCTATAGGATAACGTGGGGGAGGTGTAGACTCAACGTGTGCTTGGGGGGGATTCACCTTCCAGACCTGAGCTCACCCTCCCCAGAGTAGTCCCTCACCCCCCCACCCAGAATCCGGATTTTTCCGGTAAAAAACCGGAAAAATCCGGTTTTTCGGAGGCCTTCGGCCGCCCTTCACCCCCCCCAAAACTTTCCCTCCTGCACATGTCTGGTGTAGAGTCCCTCCAGTCAGGCAGAAAACGGGTAGACCCCTTAGCCGGGAGCAAGAAAAACAAACCCTGTCGTCCAGAAGGGATAACGCGGAAGACTCCTTAGCGATTATTACAAAAATTGCACTTTTTAGCAGGATTTAGCACATTTAAAAAGGAATTTCGAAACTTGCCAAAACCTTCAAAAACTAGTTTTTGCCAGAAAAGGATTTCTAATTTTTGCTAATTTTGCACTAAACCCCGCTTAAAATTTTGAAATTACTCTGGGTTAGTGTTCTCGTCGGAGTCGGGGTAGACACCCGCCAGAATTTGAATGTATGGTTAGGTCAGTCATCGCTAAAGCATTAACTGTGAACGCCTGGATAGTTAACATTGAGCCGCAAACCGCAAAAAACCGCAAACTCCCTTAATTCCCCTATTCTAGGTAGTGCGCTAACGCGCACTACCTGATTGATGCTGCAAATTATTTCCAAATAAAAAAGTCAGCGATTTTTTGGACAATTTTCTGTCAAATCAGGCCGATTTCGTCTTTCACAGGAAAAAAGTAGGAAAAAGTAGGAATTTTTGACCTAAACTAGGAAAAAAGTAGGAACTGTCCGAGCACTGCTATTAGTCCTCCTTTTATGTTGATGAATGAAAAAATTGAAGCTTTTCTGAGCTATAAACCACCACTTACAAGTAACGAATTTATTCTAAAGTAGAATAATTAGTGGCCTTACAAATTACTGACTACAAAATTCATTATTCAATTATAACTAATTACTGACTAGTTGCATTCAATGATTTCGGATTCAATGAAAATTTCCAAATTTAGATTTAAATTTTCCCTGGATGTGCGCTGGAGCAGGCGTCAGGTAAGGGTAACTCCCCCCAAAATTTAACCCTTAATTTAATTAAATTAATTAATTTAATTTAAATTTTTAATTTAATTTTAAATTTAAAAAATTTTTAAATTTAATTATTTAACATCAAAATTTAAAATTTAAAAATTTTTTTACTAAAATACGGCTGAAATGAGAGGAGTTTTTTACGTTTACAAAAATAAGTAAACTGCACATCGTTTCTTAATCTTAATAAACTTATAAATATAAGTAAATAAATATTCTTTACTTTCTTTACTTTACTTTCTTTATTTTTAAGATGGCCGTGTCGGAATCAATCAACGAACTGTGCGACAGAATCAAGAAAGTGGCCGGCAAAGCTTCAGACAAACTGCGGGATTTCACCAAAGTCTACACAGCCCTGCAGGAGATCCAGCGATATCAGAAGGATCCGTTTCCGGTCAAGCCCGATCGTGACGAGACTTCCAGCTAGCTAATTTCGGGGTGATTCCTCATTCCCTCCCCCTGGCTACGCGCCTGCTCCCCAACTCTTAAATTCAGAAAACTTTGAAAGTTTAGTTTAAATTTAGTTTATTTTTCTGTATAAAACTAGGTTAAATTGTGATGTTGAAATTAAAGGGTCCGTTGTTTCTGTATAAAACTAGGTTTAAATTGTGATGTTGAAATTAAAGGGTTGTTGTACTAAAGAATTACTAATCAATTCAATATGAATGAAGAAAGGCGTCAACTTCGGTGAAAACTTAACGACAGAATAAAAATAGGTGTCGGAATTGACCCGTGGAAATTGTTCATAATTTCTGTACATTTAAAGTTTAAAGACATCTAAAAATGGGGTCAAATTTTAAATATTCAAAAATTAATTAAACGTATATAAAAATTGCAATTCCTGTTTGCAGACCTGGAATTTTGATTGAAATTGATTCAGATTTTGCTCGTTCGCTTTGCCCAGCATTTGACCAAAAACTTTTTTAGGTTAAAGTGTTTAGCGGGGTGTCCGTTCGAAATGTCTAAAAGCTAAACGCCTAACGTTCATAACGTCTACTGCGTGTAGGGCTGTCATCATTAGTCAGATTCCTTTCTATTTCTTCAATTAATTCAACTCTTCTGTTTCTGGTTACTCTACTGTCCCTCGCTGCTGCACGGGGCTTACATGCAAAGGAACTATTTGCGTAAATAAACGAACTCTGAGCTTGATTTTTTATTCCAGGACAAACAGGGGACATGGTAAATACTACATGTTCAGATGTTCAGTAATTCTGTTTTGAGAACCATTGGATTCATTTCAGCTGATCGAACGAATGGAATTATAGTTACCAGAAATTATTTTTGTCAAGAAAATGAAGTAAACGCTGGCCAGCAGACGGATCCACGAAGGATACAAGGCATTAATCATAAAGAAATAATGAAAAACGCCTGCCTGCAGTCACTAAGGCCGAAGCCTAGTCCGAACAGGAGAGAGCCAATGGGTTGGCTCTCTCCTCGACTACTGGCGACCAACTCGACTAGTGGCGGGAATGGAAAGTTATAAATCAACATTTAAATTTAAATTTTCCTTGAATTCAAGCCTACTTTGGAGCAGGCGACAGCGAAAGTACCTTGACCTGCAGGTAAGAGTAACTCTCCCCCCCCAAATCTAACCCTTAATTTAATTAAATTAATTAATTAATTTACTTTAATTTTAAATTTTAAAAATTTTTAAATTTAATTATTTAAAATCAAAATTTAAAATTTAAAAATTTTTTTACTAAAATACGGCACTGAAATATTAAATAATAAAGGTATAAATTTGGTGCAGCGGTCAACCTTGTACTCGATCGCGTTCGGTCTTTACCTATTCTTGAAGGGCTCATCACCGGAATATTCAATTTTTCCAACCATGAACTTGAATAACCTGTCTCACAGCTTGATTCCGAACTCTAATATTTTGTCTTGTTTTTGAGAATAAGTGGAGTCATATACATGAAAATGAGCAAAATCAGTGCTTATCGATTTTTGTTCAAAGTGACTCTAGTTAAATAAGTAGAGCGCAATAAAATTAGATAAATTATGGATCATACTTGAGGTACATGGCGTTAAATATATGTGGAAAATGAAAACGTTTCACCTTCTTGGTCGAGTCTCAAATCAATTTCGAATCAGGGAAAACCTAATCATTGAAAAGTTATGGAGAAGGACCTTGATTTGTTGGAATTAGAACTTTGATTTAGACCCGTGGAAATTGTTCATAATTTCTGTACATTTCAAGTTTGAAGCCATCTAAAAATAGGGTCAAATTTTAAATATTCAAAAATTAATTAAACGTATATAAAAATTGCAATTCCTATTTGCAGACCTGGAATTTTGATTGAAATTGATCCAGATTTTGCTCGTTCGCTTTGCCCAGCATTTGACCAAAAACTTGTTTAGTTTAAAGTGTTTAGCGGGGTGTCCGTTCGAAATGTCTAAAAGCTAAACGCCTAACGTTCATAACGTCTACTGCGTGTAGTGCGTCTATCAAAACATTCTGACTCTGGCTATACCAGAATCACGATTTTTCCGCACAGCAAACATGTTTAGCAACATTCCGTGGAAAGACATTCCGAGGAATCACAAACGAAAACTTTCCGTCGCAGTCGGCAGCTTTCCAAGCAACTTTCCGCATTGGCTGCGAAGGAGCAACATTCCAGAACAGTTGGCAGCTTTCCGGGCAACTTTCCGCACGACTGCGCGATCAGCAAAATTCCCACACAATCAGCCAATTCCTTGGATGCATGCTTCTGATGCAGTTTCTGCATTGTTGCTAGTTTAGCAAAAATCCGTGGATTTTTGTTTCTGCCTAGGAATCATGAATAGTTACAATTTTTTATCTGTTCACTGTTAATTGTTTACAGAATAGTGTAATGTAATGTAATACTTGATGATTGCACTTTTTTTAGTATGAAGTGAACTTTAAGGCAATCAGTGAATAGCAACTTATGCAGGAATGAGCATTAGCATTTAATACCTGCATACAGATCACCTAGCTATTACTCATACAAGGGAAATTTGCTTCAACAAACTTTTAGCGGATGGAAGGTGGAATGAATAGATTACACTTTAATATCAGTCACAGTGCAGGCCCGTGAATGGTGCTTCGATTGCACCCCAACCTGTGCGTCTATCAAATTGTTCAGTACACCACTTGTACTCGGATTCCAGAAACGGCGCACGCATATGCACATACGCCGTGGAATCATACGTTAAACGCATTGGTCTATGACCAGAATGTACGTCAACGTATTGGATGTCTATACACGTACTAAATGGAAACAGCGTAAAGTGTTGCGCGTACGAACGGAATCAGCGTACGCATTTTCTCATACGTGTGGAATTGACGTATAAGTACAAGTGCAAAAGTCGATTTTAATTATGATCCATAAAATGTACTATCAGGTACTTCAAGAGTCAGCGATTGATGCCATTTGTTGTGGTGTACCTTTTGGTCGCACTAGCCTGGAAAGCTTTCGCTTTCGTTATGTGGAGTCAAGAAGACATACATAAAAATTTAGTGACATATTCTTTGTTTGATGGCTGGAAGTAAGACGACTTTGTTCTCTTGGGGGCTTTCAAGAAAGAGTAGAGTAAAATAGCTCACTAATGACAGTAAAGCTGGTAGTATTTTTGCAAGAAAACTACGTCTTTGTACATTGGCGGGCGACCGTAGGGTAAAACTGGAAAATGACAGTGCGTGGTCTCTGTCAGGCTTGCGAGCTGATTCCCTTGTTTTAATTTTGCCGCTTACGCAAATGACGGATGCGATTAAGTAGAAGTCTTGTCTCATCCAGAGTTGCACGCAGTCGTGGTCAAATTTTCTTGACCGCAATGACCGCAAACGTCTATTAGATCGTGGTAATTTAGGCCAATTTGTAGTAAAAATTCCTAATTTTTCAATTTTTCCTTTATGTCGTATGTAGTCCCCTAGTTCGACGAACTATCAGCTTCACATTTGCTGCTTATTTTGTTTTATTTTGGTAGAACTTTTTGGGTGGTTGAACAGACAGCGTGAACTGTCAGTCCTTACTGCAGTTTCGGGTTTTTAATCTGTTTAACACCTTTTTTGTCTAATTTCAGTTTTGTAAATTTCTTGATTTTATGTCGGTTTCTGTTGGTTTTCCTGTGCAACCAGCAAAATACAAAAGATATAAACTTTTCACTCCGCGACCACTATCGAAACTTTCTGAAATTTGCACTTTTTTCTTTTGGTGACAGTTGAAAGGAACGTTAATTAGTACCTCTCCGTGATAATTAAAAAGCAGGAATTTCAATTACTAGCATTACATGCCAAAATGGAAGGGTTTTGCGTTGGCTAACTATGTTTCAATCAGTTTAGTTCAATTCCAATCAATCAAAGTGTTCTGAAGTTTTCAATCAATGCCATAAGATTAGATGTGTGTTTTAAAGGCTAAAAATGCTCAAAGGGAGGGAAATCAACGCTTTAAGCAGTGTTATAGTGTATGAAGTGAAAGTGAAAGAAAAGACATCCTGCACACTGAGTGTCACTATCGAACACTCCAAATGCAGCAACTAAACCAAATTGTGCAATTTTCAATTTTGCTGTCGAAACATTTATATCTAAGCTGCACCAGCTCTAAATGGTATACCGCCATACATGGGCAATGAACTTGGCTCTAGCCTGCACAGCCTTCGAGGTCACTGCGCGGGGGGTCAGATTTCTAAGTTTTTTACGATATTTGTCGACTGTGGTCTTTACAAAGCTCTGTTTTTGTCACGCATCTTTCAAGCCACTTTGTCGGAAAGATTTGCTAATTTTTATGCAATCCTCCAAAATTTTGATGAATATCGCAAAAAAGGCTAACGTTTTTAGTCTTTGGTTTTACTTAAATAGCAAGGGAATTTTATGAATGCAGTTATAATTCATTCCGTTTTTAAAATTTAATTATTAACCAAGTTATAATTAGTTTTCAAAAGTCAAAGCTATGACAAGTATTACATAATTTTATCAGTTCTAAAATTTTGAAACAGTTTATGGGAGTTCGAAACAACCCTCAAGGCTCTGGAAAAATCCTTAGTGCAAACACTCATATGTTTGGCTCCGGCATACAGTTGGAATTTTAACCAAACTGCTGGTGGGCTACAGTTGAGCAAGTTTATGATTTAGCAAAAATCAGTATTAGAACAGATCTAGCTGGGAAACAGTAGGTAAAGAATGTATATAGTAAAAACAACAAAAACATAACAATCAATTTTTCACAATTCCAATATCTAGAAAAATAAATCATAACGGAAGCGGCGGCAGCATGAAATTAATGTGCGCTATAGTTCAAGGAGAATTTTGCTTGACAGAATACCGCAGTTGACCACTAATACAGAACTCAGTTGGGTAAATTTTTGTTATTTCTCTTAAGTTTAAGATATATGCATGGGCGTAACCTAGATTTTGAAATGGAGCGTTGACTTGACCAAATTTTTGTTGTCGCAAAACGGTCTTTTTTGAAGCGGAAAGGAGGTAGTAGTATAAGAGGGACCAATTGAGCGCTGTTCGGGAGTCGATTTTGATCCCAATTTCGGGTGCCATTTTTGATCGTGCCATTTTTGATCCCTATTTTTGGGAATCATTTTTGCGCCAACCTTAGAAGGTGATCAAGCTGCGTGAGGAATTTTTGGGTGACTAGCTCTTACAGTAAAAGGTCATGTGATGTCAAGTTTTAATTTGAATCCCAATTTTGGGAGCCTTTTTTGATACCATTTTTGGGAGCTATTATGAATCCCAACTTTTGGGAGCTATTTGCAATCCCAATTTTTGGGAGCTATTTTGAATATCAACTTTTGGGAGCTATTTTGAATCCCTACTTTTGGGAGCTATTTTCAATCCCAACTTGTGGGAGCCAGTTTTGATACCTGTTAAAGTTGGAGCAAAAATGACTCCCAAAATAGGGATCAAAAATGGCACCCAGAACTGGGAGCAAAATCGACTCCCATATTATGTCCAATTGGCCTCTCTATAACTACTGGAGGTATTCCCCTACAATGAACATAAAATTCATCTTTCCTTGATAGCACCCTTATTCCTCCGCTTTAAGGAAGAACATATAATCAAAAGCATGTAAGTAAAATATATAAGCAGCTGCAGCAGAACTACCAATGTAGAACGAGTAAGAGGGGAGGTGGGGTCATAAAAAGGGCCGTAGAAAATTAAAAAGAGGGTTGCGATAAAACAGCTGCAACGGGGAGGTCTGGGGGGGCAGAGCCCCCCAGAAGTTGAACAATTTCTTGATTTTGCAATAAAATCGATCTTCGCAACTTTAATTCTTTCACTTTGTAGAACTGAGAAAGTTTTCTATAATTTTACACAATTTAAAGCAAACATAGCAAGTTTCTCCGAAAAATGGGATACATTTCATGATTTTTTTGCATTAAAACAATAAACACGCAGTTTGAAATTAGAAAATTCTTTTTTGTATTAGCATGAAATTTACAAAAATTAGGAAATTATTTGGGTTTTTGCCCTTTTCCTATTTTTTCCTTAAATTCTTCCTACCAACGAATCGCGTCGGAGGGACGGCCTCCCCCAGGATCCTCCAGTGGGGGCCTAGGGGCGACTACCCTCAGAAAAAGCCAGAGCGCAAACTACGGTACATTGTTTCAAGAAATTAATTGAGAGCAGTCTTGTAATGCCAATTACCGAGTATTTGGGCTGTGTATTTTGGCTTTTGACCGCTGATATAGTTTTTGGGCGGGACAAAATTTTGATGCGCTTTGTTGCGCGGCGATTAACGTGCGCTTTGTTGCGCGGGGGTAAAATTTTGTTGCGCGGTGATAAGCGTTTGCTCCGCGGAATAAAATCTTGAGGCGCTTTCCTGCCCGGGGTAAAATTTTTGGTGCGCACTGCGCGGGGCATATTTTACTGCGCGGGGGTAAAATTTTTGCTGCGCACTGCGCGGGGGTAAATTTTTCCTAGCCTGCACATGTGCAGGAGTTGTGCAGGCATTGCCCATGCGTGAACGGGATTGAATTGCTTTTGATACTAACTTGCTCACCAAGAGAATATGAACAAGGTATGCTTCCCTTGCTACCTAATAGCAAGAGATATAAGAATTTACATAAATATCCCTAGCATATATTAAAAGAATGATAATAATAATTATTATTATATTAATAAACTACCTTAACTTTTATGATAACAATAATAATGGAATGTTTATTGTCAATTTGTAGAAAATACGAAAACTTACAATTCTCTTTCTTAAACTTTTTAATTGAGCGATTACCGCTATAAAGACAGAAGCCCAAAGGTAGGCGTAATTTTGAGGAGTATTTTTATGGTGTGACATTATAAAAGAAAAATCCTATGTAAGTTTACTTTTGATCCATTACGATCAGTTAACATGTTCTTCGTTTGGAACTTTATTTTTAAATCTTTGAGAATGAAATGTTAGGAAGCAGTAAAGGAACAAATCTTGTTTCAATAAAGTTTGCCCGATAAATTGTTATTACATGCTACGGTATGCAAATTTTGCAGTTAGAAAATGTTGTCATGAATCTTATTGAGAAAATTTAAAACACAGTTTGTTTGGAAGTAACATAATTTCTTCAGTTGTATATAACTTTCTTGTCCCCAAGGTATAACCACACATCAAACAATTCGTTGCTATTTTCTCCGAAACTCCACGAAAAGGTTTGAAGGTTGCAAAAAGGAAAGAAGCAAGAGATTAATATAATAGGCCAGTTCAACGTAATCATTTAAATTTCGGTTTGTAACTTTAATTGGCCAAAACAAAACTCCATCTCCCCAGGGCTGGCAACTCTGATAAATTTTGGGATCATTGTATCATTGTCAATATACACCTATCGTCTAGAATTGTAAACGAAGTTCTTGTAAATTGTTTTGGTAAATGCAGTGATCCGTTAGATCAACCAACTGTATCAATATCGGTTTAATCAATGAATTAACATTGATATGTGTAATTACTAGTTCATTTTAGCAAGCTCAATAAAGATTCAGGTGGTATCTTCCTGACCTTAAACGGTAAGTAGTTCAGATCCAAGTTATGCCTGAAAATAAACATTAAGTGTTCCCTCTATATTTTGACTTGTTGCACCAAGATACCTCTAACTGAACTCCGGACGCGAAAATATAGAGTCATCCCCCCGTCATATGCAAAAGGGGTCCCCGTTTGGAGGGGGGGGTCGCCAAGTCAGGCTGAAATCGGCTGAATCTGATTGGCTGTTGGCGACCCCCCCCCAAACGGGGACCTCTTTTGCATACCCCCCACCAAACGGGGACCCCTTTTGCATACCCCCCCCCCACCAAATGGGGATCCATTTTCAAATAGAACAAAAACTACCGTAATCCTCTGCTCTACACCCCCCACCAAACGGGGAGGGGGTCTCTGCAATCGGATTGGCTGTTGGCTACCCCCAGCCACCAAACGGGGACCTCGTTTCTGCTACCCCCCCCACCAAACGGAGGAGGGTATGCTTTGTCGAAGAGAGCTACCCCCCCCCCCCCAAACGGGGGAACATTCGCGTATTGTGGTCGGAGCACCGTTACGCAATGCCAAGAAGAGGAGCCCTCTAGTGGCTTACTCTTCTTCTTATATATAGTGCAATTATGCAGTCTTGCTTTTACCTTTTACTCACGACTATATCCCTGTAAGTGAACTAGACCCGCCCTAAATTAGGCCAAATAAAGGCCTCATATTCTTCAGTTAATGAAAGGGTCAAATCGAATCAAACGAATGAAGGAACTTGAGAGTCTAAGCAAACTCTGTTCACTACACATGTTTAGGCATGCTAATTCGACTGTTCACCTGAAATGACAACAAGACCCCTAAAAGGGGTGTGGTTCTGGTTGTGGTTAACTTAAACATTGCCATAGCAGAAGGTATCTTATTGAGAGCTACAGCATCTAGCATTCTCACACGAGAGAAGTCGCACGAGCTTTTGATAGAGTGCAAACTCGAAATAATTTTGTTTGAGACTGTCAGATTTCAGATATATATATGTATATATATATATATATACAGATATACATATATATATATACAGATATATATATAGTATCACGCATGGGCAATGCCTGCACAACTCCTGCACATGTGCAGGCTAGGAAAAATCTACCCCCGCGCAGTGCGCAGCAAAAATTTTACCCCGCGCAGGAAAGCGCCTCAAGATTTTATTCCGCGGAGCAAACGCTTATCACCGCGCAACAAAATTTTACCCCCGCGCAACAAAGCGCACGTTAATCGCCGCGCAACAAAGCGCATCAAAATTTTGTCCCGCCCAAAAACTATATCAGCGGTCAAAAGCCAAAATACACAGCCCAAATACTCGGTAATTGGCATTACAAGACTGCTCTCAATTAATTTCTTGAAACAATGTACCGTAGTTTGCGCTCTGGCTTTTTCTGAGGGTAGTCGCCCCTAGGCCCCCACTGGAGGATCCTGGGGGAGGCCGTCCCTCCGACGCGATTCGTTGGTAGGAAGAATTTATGGAAAAATAGGAAAAGGGCAAAAAACCAAATAATTTCCTAATTTTTGTAAATTTCATGCTAATACAAAAAAGAATTTTCTAAGTTCTAACTGCGTGTTTATTGTTTTAATGCAAAAAAATCATGAAATGTATCCCATTTTTCGGAGAAACTTGCTATGTTTGCTTTAAATTGTGTAAAATCATAGAAAACTTTCTCAATTCTACAAAGTGAAAGAATTAAAGTTGCGAAGATCGATTTTATTGCAAAATCAAAAAATTGTTCAACTTCTGGGGGGCTCTGCCCCCTCAGACCCCCCCGTTGCAGCTGTTTTATCGCAACCCTCTTTTTAATTTTCTACGGCCCTTTTTATGACCCCACCTCCCCTCTTAATCGTTCTACATTGGTAGTTCTGCTGCAGCTGCTTATATATTTTACTTACATGCTCTTGATTATATGTTCTTCCTTAAAGCGGAGGAATAAGGGTGCTATCAGGGAAAGATGAATTTTATGTTCATAGTAGGGGAATACCTCCAGTAGTTATAGAGAGGCCAATTGGACATGATATGGGAGTCGATTTTGCTCCCAGTTCTGGGTGCCATTTTTGATCCCTATTTTTGTATCAAAACTGGCTCCCACAAGTTGGGATTGAAAATAGCTCCCAAAAGTAGGGATTGAAAATAGCTCCCAAAAGTAGGGATTCAAAATAGCTCCCAAAAGTTGATATTCAAAATAGCTCCCAAAAATTGGAATTGCAAATAGCTCCCAAAAGTTGGGATTCATAATAGCTCCCAAAATGGTATCAAAAAGGGCTCCCAAAATTGGGATTCAAATTAAAACTTGACATCACATGACCTTTTACTGTAAGAGCTAGTCACCCAAAAATTCCTCACGCAGCTTGATCACCTTCTAAAGTTGGCGCAAAAATGATTCCCAAAAATAGGGATCAAAAATGGCACGATCAAAAATGGCACCCGAAATTGGGATCAAAATCGACTCCCAAACAGCGCTCAATTGGTCCCTCTTATACTACTACCTCCTTTCCGCTTCAAAAAAAGACCGTTTTGCGACAACAAAAATTTGGTTAAGTCAACGCTCCATTTCAAAATCTAGGTTACGCCCATGCATATATCTTAAACTTAAGAGAAATAACAAAAATTTACCCAACTGAGTTCTGTATTAGTGGTCAACTGCGGTATTCTGTCAAGCAAAATTCTCCTTGAACTATAGCGCACATTAATTTCATGCTGCCGCCGCTTCCGTTATGATTTATTTTTCTAGATATTGGAATTGTGAAAAATTGATTGTTATGTTTTTGTTGTTTTTACTATATACATTCTTTGCCTACTGTTTCCCAGCTAGATCTGTTCTAATACTGATTTTTGCTAAATCATAAACTTGCTCAACTGTAGCCCACCAGCAGTTTGGTTAAAATTCCAACTGTATGCCGGAGCCAAACATATGAGTGTTTGCACTAAGGATTTTTCCAGAACCTTGAGGGTTGTTTCGAACTCCCATAAACTGTTTCAAAATTTTAGAACTGATAAAATTATGTAATACTTGTCATAGCTTTGACTTTTGAAAACTAATTATAACTTGGTTAATAA
This sequence comes from Trissonchulus latispiculum, assembly GCA_030248195.1. Lineage (NCBI taxonomy): Eukaryota > Metazoa > Nematoda > Enoplea > Enoplida > Ironidae > Trissonchulus > Trissonchulus latispiculum. Next base: position 7,327 of record JASAND010030300.1, on the reverse strand, counting down.
TTAAATTTTAAAAACGGAATGAATTATAACTGCATTCATAAAATTCCCTTGCTATTTAAGTAAAACCAAAGACTAAAAACGTTAGCCTTTTTTGCGATATTCATCAAAATTTTGGAGGATTGCATAAAAATTAGCAAATCTTTCCGACAAAGTGGCTTGAAAGATGCGTGACAAAAACAGAGCTTTGTAAAGACCACAGTCGACAAATATCGTGAAAAACTTAGAAATCTGACCCCCCGCGCAGTGACCTCGAAGGCTGTGCAGGCTAGAGCCAAGTTCATTGCCCATGTATGATATATATATATATATATATATATATATGTATGTATGTATGTATATATATATATATCTATATATATATATATAATATATATATATATATATATATATATATATATATATATATATATATATATAATTGTTTGAAGGGGGGCTTGGTGCTACAAATCATTTACACGGCGCTCCTCATTTTTAGTTGGTAGTTGCTGTCTCCGTTCCTCTAGCGTTGATTTGGTATGAAAAATCTTATCTTGAGCCTGTTTTTCCGACTTTATCTGATTGGAGTTCTTTTGTATCATTTCAACCTCATAGTCTTCCATATAGCTATGGCTGGCCAGTTGACTTTCCAGGAAGCTTACTCTGGCATTAACTGAGCACTGTTGCGACTGAGGGGCTTTCTCTATCTCGGCCACTTTTAGCGTAGCCAGGTCTAGTTTAGTGGACACAAAGTTGAGCTTAGATGCGCTTAGGCGCTGTTGATGGGTTAATTGTAACTCAGACATTTTCTTTTCTAGCAATTTCAGCTCTTTAACCAGCCGGTCGCGGTCTTCGGCCGCTTCGTAATTCGTTCCCCAATCGAATAAATTGTGGATGGATACTGGGGTGTAAGGGACTGTCCGATTTCGAAAACAGATCTTCTTTTTCTCTCTTCAGTCAATCTTCAACACTCGCTTACGAAAGTTCTTCAGAAAACCAGCACACTTCAGATAGAGACCTTGCTGAAACAAAACAATTAAAAGTAATGGCCAATGTTAAAACTGCAAACAAATGCTACAAACAAATAAAACGGCAAACTTTTGGACTACAGAATTCTTATTGAAAAAAACTTTTGCACCTTTCGTGCAGTTTGTGTCTTGCTTAATTGTTTCATAGCGTCGTCGTCCTTACCCTCGTTTATTATTTGTTCTTGTCTTTTCGCACGATCCTATAGCGTAAACTAAATATATGGCGGCTTATTATTTATATTTGTCAGAAGGCGATGTTTTGGATATTGAACGTACTAACTACATTATGCGTCTGTTAAAAGTGACAATTACTCTTTTTGACATTAAACGAAAAAAGGAATCCCAAAAGTCTGAAATTAAGTGGATTATTGAACCATTTTATTAATCATTTAATTATTAACTGAATTAGTATAACTAAATATATAGCTTACATTATCATTTATATAGTTTTGTCACAGTGAGAAGTTTTGTAAATTGAATATACTAACTACATTACAGTGCTACATATACAAAAGTTATTGTACAAGTACACTCGGCAAGCTACAAGCTTATTTTTATTTCTTGTGAGTAAATACAGGATGCATTATTGCTTTAGTTTTAATTAGTTTCATTTTGAAATAACACTTTAAACAATTCTGTGTTTATGAAAAATCAATGCTTTTATTGCAATAACAAGGAACTTTACTCATTTCAACTAGGAAATTAAAGATAGTATTTCCAAAGACTTGAACAAGAAATAGCATAAACTACCGTAATCTAAATTGAATTTGACCTGCAGTTCGCAGTTTGAATTTCAATACACAGCTCCTCCGACAAAAGTGTGGAGGATCTATCCAACTGCAGGAGCTGTGTATGTAGGTCTAGCTCATTGTTTATTCTGTGTTTACAAGAGTACATAATAGATAAGAGTCTGACAGCTGGCAGGCTCTCTGTTATCAGTTCTCGAGCCATGCTCTGCGCGCTAACGGCCCACCCCCCGAATTTCAGGTAAAGTATTTTACGCTGAGTATTTTCTTTGTAGTTTGCAGTTAATGCTTAGCGCCTTTTCGAGCGCGGTGGCTAAGTCAAAGTAGACTTTAAGCGTTTAACTTTCAAATTTTCACTTGATGTCTTGTCGTCGAACCCCTAATCCTCTAAAGTGCTCAAATCTTTTCAAATTACCAAATACCATAGAAACAGACATTAAAATTAATCTAGGAAGGGCTGGTCTGGCTGGTGCGACCATACCTGGACACGGTCTAATATAGAAGTAAGGGATTCAAGTAAGGGAAATAAATTCAGTAAGCATTAAGCTATAAATAACGGCGGTCCCAGGTTACCTAGGGACATTCAAGGGACTGTATAAATAAAACAAATACAAAAGAGAAAGGCCTCACGTATATGTATACAAAAAGGCCACACTTAACCAAACTACTCACTACTAAATTAAACTGAAGACTAAATAATTCTTTAAATACACTCAGACCTCCCCAAATATTACCCAATCAGTGGGATCCGTTGATTTTGAAATACACGTGTTGAATGTTGATTGGTTGAAAAACACCAAGAAGGTTCTTTTGAAGAAACAGCAAAGCATAGCAGTCCAAAGACTGAAAGAATCGTCTTATGAAAAGCGGTATAGGAGCTCTCACATGTTAACTTTGCACATACGGATGTTTGCATTTTTAACAACGAAAAATTGTCTGGTAAAGTCAAAGAGTATTACTCTAAGTAACTTAAAGTTATGGAGCAATGACTGCATCCCAGTCAGGTGGCGGCTACACAGTACATTCTTTTTTGAGCCTAATGATTGTTAGACCAAATGGGGTATAGCCAACAATGAAATGGATTATGATCTGGTCTCCGTGACTACTAAGGGCTTCGTAACTGGCACAAAGTAGACAAAGCTATTTGGATCAAAAGAAGACTGTTATTTTTTAAACTCAAAAATTGAAATTTATTAATTAATACGAAATCGAAATTTTATATCAGCATTCGTTTTCACTTAAATTGCACCAGTTTCATGATATATATCCCTATGTATAGACCAATAAACTGCAGTGACATGAAATAAATGTTTCGTCGAGGCAGCAGAATGTGTCTAGCAGTACAAAATAATTAAATGAGTTGCACATTATCAAACTAAGCTTCACTGATAGGTTCTAATTTGCATATTTCAGCGGAGCTAAACTAGATATTAGATATATGTAGCAGTTGATATGCTATGCCTTCAAATTTTTTATTTGACACTTTACTTTCTATGTTTAATACATCAGCTAAGATAGGACTTGAATGATGACTGGACAGACTTGATAAATCAGATGGACAGATTGATGAGTGATCTTACTTTAAACAGTTAGCAGTCAGTTTTAGAGTATTTTTCGATTTGATATCTATCCAAGTCCCTGGGCTGGTGCAATTTAAACTTTTATTGAACCGTTCCTTGACAAGACTAAATGAAAATAATTTTTTGAGTGCTCTGTTAGAATAGCCTTGTTTATATTAGACATTTATATTATTGCTGCAAATATTGGAAATTATCACGATTTCGATTGAGAATACGTTATACCAACTTTTACGTGAGAAATTTCTAGTAATATCCGGTAAACAAGTTGCAGTGAAAGGAAATTATTTGCTTTTGTCATAAAGTGAAGTAACAATTTTTTTATTAAACACTAATTTTTTGTCTAATAATCAGCTGAGATAGGACTTGAGTTAACCAGATTTAATTCTAAATCAGATGGATAGATATCCATAAAATTTTTTAAAAATACTCCGTTATCATTGATGACAGTAATGTCATCAATATACCTGAAAACATATTTTTTAGATTTTGTAATATACCAAAATGTTTTATTGCTCTTGGACTTTATATACTTTACATACCATAATATACTTTATATACTTTATATACTAGTACATACCAAAATAGTACCAAATTAGCCATAAACGGACCACAACTTGTACCCATAGGAATATCGACGGAATTAGAATTCAGCAATTTAGCCATTTGGCAAAATTTTGATAGTTCCATACTATTGTCAGTTGAACCAGTATTAGTATTGTATTAACCGTTTATATCCAAATTTTAGTCTTAGTCTTCTGTTTATCTGACCAAATGCAATATTTGAGACATTATTTACAGCTTAACTTTAGTTTGAGTGAAATCAAATGTATATATAGAATATGCGGCAAAGTCTATTTAAAGTACTAACGATTTCACTACTATTGTCAATAATCCAATACTTATTACATCCGCCATTACATCTGCTAATAGTTTTTGAATAATATTTTAATAAGCGGAGAAATAATTAAAAGGCATATCCGATTTTTTCGGCTATTGCTTCGGTGGTACATGACTTTCTTCTTCTTTCTCTTTTAGTAGCCGCATGTTTGCTTGATATTATAGCTCGAAACTTAACAGGACTTTTATGGAACTTTGGTAACAGTTGTATAAAAGGTAATTTGTTATCACATAGATTAACTGGGCAACCCATACTTTTTGATTCATTAGAAATAGTATCTAAAATATTAGATTTTGAATTATTATCCTTGCTAAATATGTACGATTTAAGAATTAATAATTCCTAACATAAGCAACAGGAGAATTAAGAATAAGAGGTACGATGGACCGTAAATTTAAAAAGATATCATATTGGGCGATGTGCCCTGTTTTACTAGGGAAATTCCCTTAAAAGCATAAAAATGGAAAAATTGCAGGGCGAGTAAAGCCCAAAAGTTACAGTGGACATACGCCCGAGTTACCTTGCTTGTCTTGTCTTTCCATCTTAGCATTCCTACATTCCATTTCTCCATCTTCTTCTATTTTTTCCGAATTAGCAAAACCATTCTTCAACCTGCCTGCGGTGCTGGCAAGTTCGTCTCGTGCAGCCTGCAAAGCATTTACACGGTGCTCCTCATTTTTAGTTGATAGTTGCTGTCTCTGTTCCTCTAATAGTGTTTGGTTAGCTGCTAGACATTTGGGATTCCGCCCGCTTCCTATTGGACGTCTCAAACCTTTCCTTCCAAGACTGGATATCAAGCAACAATCGTGCTCAGTCTCAAATTGTGCTTTCAATTCGTTAATTTTCTCATGTCTGCTTTTCAAGTCCTTCAGTTCAGTTAGCGCAGATTTGGTAAGAAAAATCTTATCTTGAGCCTGTTTTTCCGACTTTATCAGATTGGAGTTCTTCTCTGTCATTTCAACGACATATTCTTCCAAATAGCTATAGCTGGCCAGTTGACTTTCCAGAAAGCTTTACTCTGGCATTAACTGAGCTGTGTTGCAACTGAGGGGTTTTCTCTAGCTTGGCCACTTCCAGCGTAGCCAGGTCAGTTTATTTGACACTAAGCTGAGCTTATACGCGCTTTGACTGTTGTTGGGTTAAGTGTAGGTTAGACAGTGTTTTGCAATTTAGCGGTCTTCGGCCGCTTCAGGCAACTCGGTAATCAGTTCACCCAATCGAATCAATTGTGTACTGATACTGTGGTGAAAGGAACTGTCCGATTTCGAAAACAGATGTTCTTTTTCGCTCTTCAATCTGGCCAATTTCTATCCCAACAGGCGATTCTCTTTTTCCTGGTCTTCAGCAAATGCTTGAACTTGCTGTAGCTTCGTTGTCAAGGAGTCACGTTCGCTGTTCGTGTCCTGCAGTTCTCGGGTTAGTAATTAGATTTGGGCATCACGATCTTTAATTTTGCCGTTATTTTCAGAACAGGAGACGAATGAGAATAGGCCTCAGACTCCGACAGCGACCCGGCAGCAGGAAGAACCGCCTCATCAGTGAGTTAAGCCATTCGCGGTTTGTAAATGTGCGTAAAATTCAATCGAATCGGTTAAAACCAACAGTCCAACAAGACACTTGCGCAAACAAAAGTTCTTCAGAAAGCCAGCACACTTCAGATGTAGACCTTGCTGAAACAAAAACAATGGAAAATAATGGCCAATGTTAAAACTGCAAACGATTGCTTCAAACAAATAAAAATGGCAAACTTTTGGCAAATCATTCGACCCCCCCCCCGGCAAAACAGGCCCATCATTTTTCAATTGACGAATGATAGGCTACATTTTTGGGGGGCTTACGGCAGAAAAACGTGAGCCTACGCAATTGCGTACTGGGTACTGATTTGCGGGTGGGTCCACTAAGTACGCGTGGGCTGTTAGCGCGCAGAGCATAGCTCGAGAGCTGATAACAGAGAGCCTGCCAGCTATCACACTCTTATCTATTATGTACTCTTGGTGTTTAAGAACAAATAAAGTTTTTATAAAGGACAGTTTTCTTCATTCCTCAGAACTTTTAAATATTTGATTATTATTGCAGAAACCAAGAAAATTGACTCAGCTCAACTAGGAAATTAAGTGAGTCTTTCCTCAGACTTAAAAAAAGGTGTAAACTGCTGTAATCTATTTTTAGATTTGACCTGCTGCTTCGCACTTTGAATATTAGTACACAGCTCCTCCAACAAACGTGTGTAGGATCTGTCTAATTGCAAAAGCTGTGTATGTACGCCTAGCTGAGTGTCAGTCACAGAAAACTAAACTGAACTTCTTTATTTGCATATTTAATTATCTATCAATCTATTAATTATCTGTCAAACTAACTAAGGAACACCATGTTGATCGAATATATAGAAACGCCTTTTCCGTAAGTAATCTGTGCATTAATCTACACAGATAGGTAGCTGAAGTTTAGATTTATATACAGATTTAATCAGGTTTCTGTATTGATTTGTAATTTGACAAAAAGTTTCTGTACAGATTTAACAGTTTATGCCTCAAAAGCTGTGCACAAATGTTTCATAGTTGACAAAAATCTATATGGATTCTATCTAAATCTTGTTTGTGACTGCATAAGTTTCAACGCTTTGTAGATTCTGTACAAATGCTAATGTTTAGAAATCTATCGATTACGTATTTACGCTGTTAATTATGTCTTATTATCAGTGTAAATGCTCGACCTTGACACCTATGACCTGATTACAGACATGACAAATAACCTCTTCCGTAATGTAACGACATTATAGTTTATGGTGTTTTATGAGGGTTTGCAGACTCAATGAATTACAACTTAGAATTCTTAGAAGCTGTAGCAGTGTCTCATTTACTGAGGGTATTGAAAGCTTCCCATCTTTTGTTTGTGTTAAAATTAACAAATCTGCACAGATTTAACACATTTTTAAAAACGTTTCTCTACAGCTTTATTGCGTTGTGTGTAGAAATAAAATGAATTCAATATATTCAATATATATATATTCAATCAAGACGGAAATAGTTTGAAATATTTATAAATTTTTATATATATATATATATATATATATATATATATATATATATATATATATAT
>JASAND010030298.1:0-45907 GCA_030248195.1 Trissonchulus latispiculum | reverse complement strand
CTTTTTAAGAGTGTTTGTTAGTACTTAGCATTCGTCATGCTCATACGCAGAACTATACCCCTTTGAGGGGTCTTCTTGTTTACGCTTACAGTACCGAAACATATTTAGTAGTTAGTGAGAAAAACATAATTAAAGTTAATTAATACCTGCGCAGATTGTGTTCTGCGCAGGCTCAACATTTCTGTGTTAACGTTAGCTTGGTTGTGTTAATTAGTTAGTGAGAATTAACTAGGCCAAAGTTATATCATTTTGTAGAGCTTGACGAGCTGAACTTTTTCCTTTTTGAAACAGATCAAACCGTTCAGCTGTTGAGGAGAAAATCGTGATCAAAGTTTGTGCCTACGTAGGCGTAATTCGTACATACAGTGTATTAGTTCAAATACACACGTGCTGGGTTGCCAAATTGCTACGGTACATAAGCTAGCTTAACCTAGTTCTAATCATAGCCCGTGTAGTTCAACTGGATGAGCGCTGGACTCTTTATCCAGAAGTCCTGAGTTCGAATCTCAGCACGGGTCTATTTCTTTTCTTTTAGTGTGGTTCATTCTTTTGCGTTGTAACGCTGACCATTATAACTAACGTAATTTACACAGTTAAATCTATGGACCCTGAACTAATAATCATTTTAGACTGGATAACTGGTACCCCTATCTTTAACCAAGATTACACCGAGTAACCACCTATCTAACTAGGGATTTACCAACACGCACAACCATAACTGTTTCTGGGCTCAGAACTAAAATGACTTGTTAATCCGCTAGTCGGACAATAGCTATGAAACACTTGATTATGGTGATTTCTCCTGTTATTTTAAGCATAATTTCTGTTAAACTTCTAATTCGTGCAGTTCTGGATTCCATAAATACGGCTCATCCGCCCCCTAATCGCAGGGCTACCTACACGGATGACCGGAACTCCAACAGACTTACAGACCTAATGCGGGGTCCCCGTGATCCTAGGCCGCAGAATCTGCTTTAAACCGCCGAATGCACCAACATTCAAGCAGAACTCAACTACATTCACTCCAAAATTGACAGTTTCGCGTCAAGCATACTGCTAAGTTTTAAGCAAAATAAATCCTTAATTATGTGTACGATTAGGGGCCAAATTGCTACTCAATTTGACCCAGTTCCTGCCTAATATCTGAATGTTACGCATTCATTCTGGCGTTTCCAAGACCCTTATCGAACAAAGGGAGTTTACATGGTATGCCCTCATTCACACTCACAATTACACAATTTCTGTCTATCATCCACACTCTAGAAATGGGGGCTAAACTTGGAACCTCATAATCCATAAGGAATTTACCCAAGAAGCCGATTTTACGTAGATTTGGGGCTCACATTCACGCATTCACACAATTATCATCACAACAATTACGTGGGCAACTAAACATATAATACTAATCCTAGTATCTTCCTATCTAAACCTATCTACTCTTTGTATGCACATTTTGTCATAGTTTGGGATTAACTGACCTTCCTCCTAAACTTGAAATTTGTAAATTTTCGTATTTTTGACAAAGGTTGAGAACTTTGGAACTTTGACAGTTTATTTGGAAAGCTGAACGAGTAATAATTGCTCGGCAATTATTACAACAAGAACAAAACTACACACACACACCTTTCCGCTAAGGACAGCTTTCGTATAAGTAAAATAAACTGGGAAAGTCGGCCATTCCCCTCAAAACAACTGATTAGTTAACACTTAGAACTATTCTTGATCTTTATTCCTATTAATTTTAGGTAGCCGACCTACACAAAATTACACTTCACAGTTACAGACAACGTTTTTAGCTTCAACAGCGCCTATCTTTGCAATTACGGCCGGCAATTCATAATTGCCGGCTGTGGGGAGAATTGTTCCTGATTTAGCTCAGATCTAACATGAGGTCGTGACCAAGAACCCCCTAACTCAACTCAAGAGTGGGTCCCCACTCAAAATCCCGTCATTAATAAAAGAAACCCCGAAACATAAAAACGAAAAAATGACTGGCCACGAGGGCTCGCTGATTAAAAGTGAAAATACTGGCCACGAGGGCTCGCTGATTAAAAGTGAAAATACTGGCCACGAGGGCTCGCTGGTTAAAAGTGAAAATACTGGCCACGAGTGCTCGCTAATTAAAAGCGAAAATACTGGCCACGAGGGCTCGCTGATCATTGGTAAGGAATTAGCCAAAAAAGGCCAGAATTTTGATTAAAAAATTAAGGCCCGAAGGCCACAAAGCCAAAAGTAAAAATAGGCCGAAAAAGGCCTTCTAAAACCTAGAGAAATTGTGTTCCTTGTGCGAATGGCCGAGCATAATACGCTTACATGGCCCTCAATCGTGTTGTAGTTTGCTCCGTGTTGGCTCAGATCATCTCCTCTGACCTGTGTGGGTCAGAGGAGGTCCTAACTCGAGTCCCTATGGGAGGGAGAAGTGCGTTGGGGATTCTCCGGCCAAAACGCTGGCACACCAGGAGACGCACTTTTAGAGGGAGGATACACGGCCGCTCTCGGCCGGAGCTGAAGCAAACACTGAAAGAAATTTTGAATTTTCCAGTGAGCTGACAGGAGTCTGACAGCTCACTGACCTTATTACTTTTGCCGGGTCCTCTTTGAAGAAAGCAGGATTTCCAGACTTTTCTGGAAATCCTCTTTGTAAATTCAGACCCGACGTGGGCTGTTTGCACGCCTGGCCCCCCGGAATGGAGATTATTGGGGGGTCTGGAGTTATGACCCTCCAACTGACCCTTTATTTGATGGATTTCCCAAGCTGAATCTCAAGAAACTTTCCAGGCTTTTTGGTTACCATGTAGAGATAACCAAAGGGGAAATTTGCTACATAGAAAATTTATTTCTTCGAATTAAAAAACGAAATAATACGAAGTAAAGGCCTCTCGGGGCCCATTAAGAAAAAATAAATATTAATTGCGGGTGTGGCCGTAATGTTTTGTAAATTTTATTATTATTATTTTCAGGCGCTCCTTTGTTTCCAAGCACCTTTCTTTTCCTTTTGGGCGTGACCTTTCGACCGAGAATAAGGGAGGCCACTCGTTAATCCTAGCAACAATTGCTATCCCTCCCTGGAACTTGGAGTCTCTACCTGAGGATACAAGAGGGAGATTGTTGCGCAAAACTAGTGCATACAAGGAACTACGTAATTTTTTAGGAACTAAAAACTAGATATTAATATTCTACGTACAAAACTACCTAGATCCACTTAATTTCATCTTATTTTATTAATTTGGGAGAGGGTTACGCCCCCTCCGAACCTATTTCCATACCTAAGGTGTGTACTAACTCCTTCTCTGCAAGGCAGGTCTTTGCTGGGTGAGGGCCAACAGAAGCCCAATAATGAATAGGAGAATGAATGAACGTAACAACACGTGATTGTTACGTTCTGTTACAAAGTTTACGTAAGGCCACTATCAGGTAATTAAAATGTAATCTCCCAAAACTTTTTTGGCCTGTATCTTTCGCATTATTGGGAGTTAAAAGACCGGGTTTGGCTTTTTAGAATCAGGAAAAATTTGCCTTTCAGATAAGCCTAAGTTGTATTTTCACCAAAAATCTTCAAAATTCATTAATTACTACCAAATTACTGCTAATTAGACCTAGCTAATACCTATTAATGTCCCTTAACATTATTTCATGCACCTAGCTAACGAATAATTACATTTTAGTGACCCATCTTCCAACATGTGAACTGAATAGCCGTATAAGGCGTCTTTTAACAGAGTTTTCTTTGACAATTTGCTGTTTCTTTATACAACACGTTTATTAAGCTTTTTGTTTCACTAATTTCAATTTACTTTAGATGAAAATTTCGGAGTATTTCCAACAACAGGAAGCCTTGTGAGGACTAGGAAGAGTAACGACTCCTCCGTTGCTTAATCAGAGACTATGATTGGGGCCTATTACTGACCCTGGAAGGGTAAAGACCCCTCCGTTATTAGTTAATACCCTGATTAATCCTTAATAAACCGTATTCCACTGAGTTCCTATTCTAATCTTGCGTCATTTAAGCGGTTTATAGTGCTATTTCTAACCTTATTCCCTAACCACGCTAGACCCTATGTCCCTATTAGTGAATTTTCGGGCGTTTTGAACCGGCTGACAACTCTGGTACTCACATAATCATCAATAATTACAACAATTGCTTGGACGTTCACACAATGCATTCTAGGTTCTGAGCAACAGATTTTTAAAGAGCAACCACAACAACAATTCCACTTCGGATCACGATTCATGGTTTTATGAGTTTTCTTAACTTTTTGAGTTTTAATTCATCCATAACATTACCAAATTCCAAAATTTTACTGACAATATTATTTCAAAGGCTTCAAAGCAAGATGGAGAGGCTAAATTATGCTACGAAATGTTAAATTTTGCTGTAAAACAACCTGAATGAGTAAATGTAATGCTAATTTTAGCGATTTGACAACATTTCTTAGAGTCGAGCCGGCCCGTTTCGGGCCGCTCCGGCCCACAGTTAAAAAATTTCTCGGCCCGGCCCGCTAACCAGTGGAGGTCGGCCCAGCCCAGCTCGGCCCGCGGGCCGGGTCGGGCCGGGCCAACGGGCCGAAATGCTCATCTCTACCGTATACAAATCTACAGTAGCTGTGAGTTTTTCTTTTTGGGAGGTAGCAAGGGTTTCTTCCAAAGCAGCTTGATGTTTTTTGGCATCGCTGGTTTGGTACCTATTTCTGTGGTTGTTAAGTTCTCATACAGCGGGCATTATTCTTGCCATAATTCAATTGATTTCAAACTTTGATTGATTAGTGCCTATTTGTGTTGCTTTACCCTTTTTTACCCTTTACCCTTTGCCACTTTTCTACGCATTTTCTGCTTTAATCCTGATAAATGAAAATAACTTCACCTTGACTATTTGTTTCAATTGTTTCCACCTGTGTGCATTAGCGTGTGGTATGTTTAAGTTTAGCCTAGTTTTGTTATGGTCTTATTTTTGTGGGGTTGTTGTTGGGGGAATCAGGGGGTAGCATCGCTGACGTGTCCTCTCTCGTGGGCATGGGTCCATGCGCGGGGTTCCGCGGCTGTCAAAAGCTGGAATTTGAAATTTCGTATATTTTAAACATGTGGTCACCAGGGTACTACTTGCATGATGTAATTTGCCGGCCTGGCCCAATGAACAATCTGCTTCTTCCTAGAAGTCTTGAATTCATTCTGCTTTGAATTATCTCTCCACTATCCTACGAGACAATCTCCATTATGTTATCAAAGTTTGAAGGAGCTTAGTTATAAAACAACTGTTTAGCTCAAAGTTTATATCAAAACTGACTACTAACAGAGCTAATCAAACATCAGATATATATAGAACAGGTACGAAAAAGTTAGGTGTTTGATAATATCTGCGTTTTATACATAACTTTCTGAAATTTTCTAAATTCATCGCACGTTCGTGGCGACATTCTGGCAGCAAATGTTTGTTACTTCTTTGCATCGTTTTCATAGTTCAGTATTTTCTTAATCTTCTGTTCTCCTTTAACGGCAGCTTTTCTTCTTGGGTGGCCTCTAGGTGTCGATGGTACGCTTTGTAGGCCTGTCCTTTCAGTGTCCGTCGCGTGATCTTCCTCTTTATGTTTCGAACGGGAAGATACCATGGGATCAGGCTTCTTCAGAGATGACGTCACTCTAAGTGACAGCGGATTCTCCAGTTTGGATTCTTGCCTGTTGTAGACCTGCTTCCGCTGATTTATGCCCTCGGTAGTTTGGAAAGGTTCCAATGCTTCATCTGAAACAGGTTGAAACTTTGCGATATATTCAGCATCGCTTAAGTTGTTGTTTTGCGAGCCCTCAGTTCTTCTCAGAACATTTTTCTCCCCAGTGTCTAACACTTCTTCTGTTGGTACTTCTACTGGTATAGTTTTGCTCAGAACTTCAAGCGGGTAGAGATGGTTGATTGGTCGTTGCAACAATTTTCGTGAAGCAAGTTTAACTATTGCTGAACGGCAATTGCCGTCCTGGCTGTAGATGACTTCTTCAACCTTTCCTAATCTCCACAATGATCGAGGTAGCAGGTCCTTCACCATAAAAGTAAGAATAAAAACCCCGTAAATTTAATCCTTTTTTTCTATACAAAATACTCTTACCCCTTTTTCCCAAATCCCCCCAAAAACAATACCCCTCCTTTCCCCCCCACAACCAAAAAATTAAAACACAAAAAAACCTTTCCCCAAAAAAAATAAAAATTTTACAAAAAAAAACTCCTCCCAATTATCTATCTTTTTTTATCGTTAATTTTAATCTAATCCGTTTAATCTTTAAAGAAATAGGGCCCAAGACTAAGTCTCCTGGCTTAGGTTCAAGCCGTATCACTGATCGTGGCTGAGTGATGGAAAGTGACTGTCTTTCACGCAGACGAGAGAGGTATTCCGTTTTCCAAATTTTCCAAAAGGTGTTAAGTCTAGACTGTCCTTTTTCCACATTTCTATTAGCATTTCTTTTCAAGACGGTTTGGTGTTACGTGCTACATAGTCATCGGTTTCTTCGTTTGGATCTGTAATTTCTGGGATGGCTATTTTTGGATTGATACTCAAGAAGTGTGCTGGTGTCAGGATTGACTCATAGGTTAGTTCTTCACCACTATTGTACAGTGGTCTTGAGGTAATAGTAGCTTCAATTTCTGTCAGCAGAGTTTCGAGCTGATTGAACGTGAGACAAGCTCGGCCCAGGGTTTTCTTTAAGGCAATCTTCACAGACCCGATCAGCCTCTCATAAAAGCCTCCCATCCACGGTGCATATTCTGTTGTGAATTTCCATGCGATTCCTTTCATGGAACTGTATGACTGCACATCTTCACATGTGACCACATCTCTAAAAATAGATGAGAGCGTTGCATTGGCCAGCTTCAGCTGTGGAGCATTGTCCGATATAATTTGTGTGGGTATGCCTCGTCGAGCAATGAATCGTCTCAAACTGAGCAGGAAATCTTGTGTTGTCATTGTTTCAACGAGCTCTAAATGTATGGCTCTGGTTGTCATGCATGTGAAAAGGCAGGTCCAAGTCTTCACTGTTGTTCCATTTTTCTTGACAAACAGGGGGCCGAAGTAATCTAACCCTGTGTATGTGAAGGGAGCTGCCGGATTTATCCTTTCCCTTGGCAATGGAGGAATTTCTGGATATTTGTAGTGACTGCCTGTCTGTTTTCCACATGTGACACATTTTCTGAGTACTGAGTATACTGTTGCTCTTCCGCGAGGAATCCAGTAGATTCTTCTGAGCTGACTTAAGGTGTGAGTAACACCCGCGTGAAAGAGTTGCTTGTGCACGTCTCTTATGACTAAGGTGGAAAAATAAGCTTCTCTGGGTAGTAATATCGGACGAATTTCGTCTTCTGAAAGACTGGAATTCTGTAGTCTACCTCGACAGCGAAGTAGGCCATCTTCATCTCGGATCAACCCGAGTTGAAGGATGGAGGAGGAGGTTTTATTGCTCGTTGTTTTATTCTTTTGCAGCTCTTCAATTTCGCTGGAGTAGTACTGCTTCTGGACATGTCGCATCCAATATCGTTTTGCCTCATCAATTTCTGATTTCGACAGTATTCCTTAAGATGGTAACTTCACTGTTTTCTTCATAAGATGGACAAACCTGAGGCAGTATGCTGTTATTCTGATCAGTTTTCCAAGCGAGGAGTAGTTGTGCTCATTGATTCCAATGGGATCCAATTGAATAGTGTGACTATGACTTGCCATACTTGCTTCGAATAGAACTTTTGGTGTCTCCTCGACAGCAGTGCTGTTTGCTATTTCGTCAGTTGATATTTCATCAGCTGTGTAGTTTGGCCAATTTTTTGACTCCAATAGCAACCATGAGGGACCGTGCCACCAAAGCTCGTTCGCAACAAGATCCGTTACCGAACTACCTCTTGTAGCAATGTCGGCTGGATTTTCTTCCGAGCGCACGTAGTGGCAAGCTATATTGGATTCTTTTATTTCTCGAACTCTGCGGCTGATAAATGGAGACTGAAGTCGGCTGCTTTTCAACCAGCCGATGACACACTTGGAGTCCGTCCAAATGGTTTTCTTTGTAACGGATAGCTTCAAATTCTGAACAATGAACTGAAGACATCTGCTACCGATTAGAACACCAAGTAATTCTAATCGCGGAATAGTGGACGCTCTGCTTGGTGCCAATCTGGCCTTGCTGAAGATGAGATGGCTTTCAGTATTATCTCTGGATTTTACCCTCAAGTACACGGATGCCGCGTAGATTGACGCTGAAGCATCGGTGAAACAGATCAGTTCATATGTCTCATCTCCTGTCAAGGGGAATCCAATCAAGAGTCGTCTTATTGGAACGGACGGTATGTTTGAAAGGTCCCGAAAAAGCTTCATACCAATCTCATGCTCCTGTATTGGAACTGGATCATCCCAATCATGGTTGTCTTCCCACAACTTCTTCAGTAGGAGTTTAGTTGGTACCACTGCTGGAGTGAAATATCCGAGAGGATCATAGTATGCTGCTACGGACTTTAACAAGATGCGCTTTGTAAATTCTGACCCTGAAGTTGACTTCGCTGGCGGTATTGAAATGGTATCTTCCTTCACATTCCACTGGAGGCCCAGCACTTTGATGCATTCATCGGAAACTTTATCCTGTGATGGTACAGTCCGCAGAAATTCTTGACTGTTGCTAGCCCATTCTCTTAGATTCATGGAACCTTCGTTGAAAATTTTCTTAGCCTCGTTGTAGAAGCTAATAGCTGATTGAGAGCTGTCAACTCCGGTGACCAGGTTGTCTACGTACATGTGGTCCCTAATGGTTTCAGCCACCTTACTGTCGTACTGGCGAAGATGATACTGCACTGTTGCAGCCAGAAGAAATGGACTGGCAATCACACCGAATGGCACCCTGCAGAACCGGAAGATTTCTATGTTTTCTGATGAAGCATCCTTGGTTGGATCTTTTAACCAGAGGAATCTGGTAACATCTCGATCGTCCATTTGTAAGCCTATCTGTAAGAAAGCTTTTTCTATGTCTGCTAGAAGTACAACCTGATGGAGCCGAAATCTGATGAGTAGTCCTGCCAAATCTTCTAGGAGTACCGGCCCACGGAAGATACACTCGTTCAGACTGAGGTTAGTTTTCCTCGTTTTGGCGGATGCGTCGTAAACGACTCGGACTTTAGTAGTAGTCTTCTGCGGCGTCAAAACCGCATGATGAGGAATGTAATGCTTTATTGGTCCTTCATATGTATCTTCTTCAACCTTCTCCACGACCCCTTTTTTCACTTTATTCTGAGGTCAGTAGACAATCTTGTAAGTAGTGATCGCAATCGTCCCAAGGCTAAGTGATAGTTTTCTGGTAGATCAGTTTCATTGCCGTTGAAAGGCCACTTAACTTCGTAACGATTGTTGACCTGGTTTATGGTGTCGTGGAATTGTTGAAGAGCCGTGTCATCGTCTGTTTTCTCTATTGGTTCTTTTATACCGATTGTTTCTAGGCTCCAAAACTTTTCTAGGCAAGCGTCGTCCTGGCAAGGTCTGATGCTTTCGCTGACGCTGAAGGCTCGAGTAAGTGACGATAGGACACCAGCACGTGTCAGTGTCAACATGGTAACACTTTCGTCAGACGAGCAGTGTGATTGTTGGGTTAATCGACCAGTTACGATCCAACCCAGCTTGGAGCTTACGAGATAGAATCCCTTTTGGATCTCTATCTTCTCCATGGTGACAACGTCCATGTAGTAGTCCGACCCTAGTAGGAGCTCAATTCTGGCTGATTCTTCTTGTTGTGGTAGTGTGTCGCCGAGTAGCAAGTTTCTTGCTCTTATCTGTTTCTCAATTCTCAGTGGGCTTCTTCTCAGATCACCGGTTATTTTGTCAACGATGTTGACAGACATTGGGTACTTTTCTCCCGTTTTTAGGATCACTTCTACCTCAGCAGTTGTCGTCTCGATGTGCTTAACTGCATGCGTGGCAAATGTTACCACAGACAGTAATTCTTTAGTTGTAGAAGTTAACCCTAGCTGGGTGGCTAAGTTGGTTGTTATGTAGCTTCGCTGACTACCTGAATCAAGTAGTATTCTGATTTCTAGTTGGGTTTCGCTTCCTGGATTCTTCACTGTAGTTAGTGCTGTTTGTAGAACTACTTTCTCATCTGTAGCTAGGAGGACATGGTTTTCCTTTGCGTCTGATTCAGTTTCACTGGCGACGGCAGCAAACGATGTATTTTTACTGTTGGAAAACTTTTTTGGACAAAGACTGCGATGATGATTTGAACGCCACAGTGAACACAAGGCTTCTTAGTTCTGCATTCTTTGAGAGTATGGTCTCGTTTCAAACAGATGAAACAGCATCCTTTTATTTTTTCTTTCCTAGCTTCTAGTGTCAAATATGATGTGCATTCGTCGCTCCAGTGCTGACCCTTACAGTAAGCACATGGAGTCAGTGGCGTTGTTGAACGTGTTTTTGCGGCAGTAACCAACGCTTCAGTTGTGCTTCTGCCGGGCTTTTTGGTACTGTAGTGATTGGTGTGTACAGTTGTAGCTTTTGTCTGTACGAAGTTTTGATTAGTTTGTCGTTCAGCCGATTCCCTTGCATGGAGAAATTTTTTCAGTTGATCTCTTAATGTTTCAACTGACCAAATTTGGCCAGAATTCTGTTCTTCTAGTCTGGTCAGCACTTGGCGAGGTAGTTTACTTTTTATCAAGGACACAAAGTGTCTGTGTTCAGTGTTTTCCCCAAGAGCGGAGAGCGACCTCATGTTCTTTTCTATACTATCGTATAGACTGCGGACACTAGAGGTCAAATTGCTTGTAGGCGGCAAGTCCATCATTGCAGCATAGTGAGCATCAATGATGGCCTGGTCGTCCCCAAATCTTTCCTTTAGCCACTCAACTGCCTTTATGTAGTTTTCCCTAGTTTGTTGTAAACCGGCAATTGCGTCCGTGGCTTCACCTGTAAGCTTAGACTTCAGGTAAGCAAATTTTTGGACCTCAGCTAGTTGCTCGTTGTTGTGAACTGTGACTTCAAAACAATCCCAAAATTCTCTCCAGTTCAGTAGATTTCCATCAAAACATGGGATGTCGAGTGTCGGAAGTTTTGTAGTGGAGTTGAACCCTTGAAAGCAGCGATCACCTGAGGAATTCGTGGCTGCCTTAGCTTTTTCAAGATTGAGACGCTCAATTTCTATTTCAAGACGTCTTTTCTCAAGGTCTAACAAAGTTACCTCGTTTGAAGCATTTACCTCACTTCTAGCCTCAGATACGTCTTCAGCTCTTACCACCGCAAGTGAAGATGGCGTTGTATTTCCACTCTTGTGGTTTAGTAGTCTATTTTTCCTGGCAAGTAGTTTGGAGGTGACGCTATCTGATTTGGCGATGAGGGCTTCGGCTTCTTCTGATTCTTCTTCATTGAGGGGCTGTTGATGTTGTTCCAAGGCTATCTGTAGTTTCTCAACCAATTTGGGAAGTAGTAGTAGAGATGACTCAATTGCTTCCACAGTGTCCTCAACGTCGTTGTATTGCTGAGGATGGACTGAGAGTATTGAGTCGGCTTCGGCGATGACCTCGTGGATGCGTCGTTGTGCTGATTGGACTCTACTGCTGACGACCATTGTCAACAGTAACAGTAGTGGAAGATGTAGTCTGATCAGGATTGCAGAATATGTATAGAGCATCCGATCGTTACTGCTCTGCTACCATATCAAAGTTTGAAGGAGCTTAGTTATAAAACAACTGTTTAGCTCAAAGTTTATATCAAAACTGACTACTAACAGAGCTAATCAAACATCAGATATATAGAACAGGTACGAAAAAGTTAGGTGTTTGATAATATCTGCGTTTTATACATAACTTTCTGAAATTTTCTAAATTCATCGCACGTTCGTGGCGACAACTTGCATGATGTAATTTGCCGGCCTGGCCCAATGAACAATCTGCTTCTTCCTAGAAGTCTTGAATTCATTCTGCTTTGAATTATCTCTCCAATATCCTACGAGACAATCTCCATTATGTTGTACCCACGGTACGAAAAGAAAGGCGAAAACGTTATGCCTGATAAAGAAAATGACAAAAGAAATATTTCATTTGTTATACATATTTTAATAGAATATATTAAATCAAAAGATTGCACAATGAAGCATAGATTAAGTAGAGTAAGGAATTTTGGGTATTACGGTATTAGCACTTTGATTCGCGAATTCGATTTTCCTCCATCCATACGTCCACCAAAGATCTTTCTCCATTATTCGTCATGTTAATGGTACTGTTCTCTGAACCACTGCTTTCTGAACTGCCTAAAATACTAATTAAAGGCAGAGTTGAAACTTTCAGAGAAGCTTGCCTAAAAATGGGTATAAAATGGAATGCTAAGTCATGGTTGTTTCCAAAACAGCAAACTTGCGCAAAAGGAAATTCGAAGTACTACTTTTTCATAACGTCTCTCAGTAGTCAGAAAACTTAATTTTTTGTTCAAATAGTAATCTAATTTAATAGCAAGGTAGTTAAGTTCACAGATAACAATATTTTGCGGGTTAATCATAAACTTTTCGTTTGACTCGACAAAATTAGCTAAGAGAGTACGGCCACTCGACAAACTCGCAGTGCCAGTGCGAGTTCTGGCACTTCGAGTAAGAGTCCGCACGAAAATAACCTTAATCGTTCAAAAAAGGTCTAAAAATTCAAATCATGATGAAACATCGCAAAATTTGCAGAAATCCAAAAAAGTTTTAAAAAGTGCACCAGTTGAGTTTGAGCTGATTTCAGTAAAAATGAGAAAGTTATTAAGCTTTAGTTATCACTTTGCTAGTCAAACTCGACTTGAAAACTTGACTCGTGCTAGTTCCTTACTAGCATGTCTACTAGTAACTTTTATGGAACAGATCGAGCTTGCTCGTATTGGCCGCTTCTATTAGCGGAACTCGCATGTCGAGGGCGAGTAGCTACTAGCATATGAAGGTTTTATGGTACACTGACATTATTAGACTCGACAACTAGCAGTAGTCTAGCTGTCGACTCTAGTACTCGACAAGTTTTATGGAATCGGCCCGGTTAGTTGATTTTGACTACAGAACTGATATTTAATGACAAATAACTTTCTCAGTTTATATTGATATCGACTAAAACTCAAGAGCAGCATTACTTCGAAACTTTCTTGGGTGTCTGCAAATTTTGAGAAGTTTCATTTTGATTTGCATTTTTGGGTTGCCGCTTTTTCACAAAAAGGCAACCCTTTGTATTGGGTATATATGTCCGTTATTTCTTATTATTATTTATTTCTTGCCGTATACATGTGTTCCCCCTCTAACTTTTGATTAACTGGGCTGATCGGGCTGAAATTTTCAGGGGGAGTTGGGGGTGACCTAAAGTGCTTCCAGAAGCGCGCGCAGTTCGGTACTTCCCGGATTCCGGGAGTGGCGAATCCCGGATTTTTTCGAATGGTAAGGGGGGAACCAAGGGAAATGTAAAAATTTTTTGTTTCCGATTTTGCTCAAAAGTTTGCCAGCGGCAGCCCAGTCATGCCAATGTGTTTGTTTGCATTTCTTTGAATGATCATGGGTATTTTCTTGAGAGCTACATACACTGGCAGTATTAGTACTCACACTAGCACTGCTAGCTTTGTCAGTGGGGTAGTTTTCCCGTAGCCTTGCGAGTTCTCGCTTGCTACTTAGGACCAACACACAAGTCAATGTTTTATGGAACAGGCCCCAGGTCTCCGAAAAAGGCACAGGCCGAGCTGAAGACATGTATATATGCAGTCACTGTCGCACACTTTACAGTGGTAGTCATAATTTCTACATCTTTGAATATATATTCATACTCATTATAGCTATGAACGAGGAGTGCACATACTATTTCTACTGGGCCACAGGTCAAGTAGAACGGAGAGGGCTCGCACAGCCAACTGTGGATCAAGGAAATTGAGCGGGCGTGGTCGGGATCCATTGTCCATGTCACCATCCTCACCAGAGTCCGCACCATTTAGAGGGGGTTGAATAGAATGAGAAGTGGCAGCATCCAAAGTTGAGCAAAACAGGAGGGGACCAAAGACAGTACATAAGCGAGGAGGTTTCATGCTATTCTGGGGTGAATGAGCAGCAATGCATTTGAAATGATCCATGAGCACCATAAGTGTGCACTAAAATGAGTTTCTAATTGAAAATTAATTTGAAATATAAATTGGTAGTCAATAAATCCTCAAATCTAAAGGTTGCTAAGCATTTCGAACATGTACTTTTCATCGTGAAATGTAAAAGCCAAGAAATAGTGAATGATAATGTGTGTAGAATGGTGTGTAACCTTATTAATTCTTGGAAGGCAGTCAATCACTCCTAAAACGAGTCTCGCATTTCCTTCCAGATCATTGGAAATGCAGACATCCATTGCTTCTACCAGCATTTGATATATTCCTGGCGATACTGGAGCCGCTGGCAATTCACGCAAAAAGTCTTTCACAGCGCCTGAAACCGCAATGAACCGTCATCTTAAACTTATGCCTATCTGAATTATAGCTTTGATTGAACTGTGTTCAAGAATGTGCAATTTCACTAATTCGCAATTCATATAATATGTCCTGTTCTAAGATTTGATTAAAACTGGTTTGATTAAAACGTTGCAAAGTCATAAAAATGAAAATCATCGAACCGGACTGACTCAAATTAAAATCCTTCAAAATACTTAGCACAGCCCAATTTCAATGTCTACATCTGGTTCATCACGTGAACGAAGTCAAGTCAAGTCAAGCTAAGTCAAGTACATAAGTGAATACACCTATCGTTTACGTTCAAGTGATTCAAGTAAAACACGATAGAATACTGTACTGAGCAGAGTTTTTCTTGGTTTTCGGATTTGCGTCAACCTTGCGTCCCGCTAAATAAGTTGCGTCCAGTAAGAAATTTCGCGTCCAGGCAGAATTCTTGTTTTAGTGTTTTTAGTGCAAAAAATTGTTTTCATTTATAAAAATTTTGATAATTCCTGTAGTGCAACGCTATTGAGACTATTTAGAAAGTTGATGCTGCATAACTGTAATGCAAGATTACAAGATTACCTGCAGAATATATGTAGAATATACACGGCGGGGGGTCTGCGGGAGGAGTCCCCTAGAAGTTGAAGCATTTTTTGAAAAAACAGAATAATCCGTAGTGGAATGTTTAAAAAGATTTTATTTGGCATCTGTTGCATAACGATTGCCTTGAGTAAA
The DNA here is from genome assembly GCA_030248195.1 of Trissonchulus latispiculum. NCBI lineage: Eukaryota > Metazoa > Nematoda > Enoplea > Enoplida > Ironidae > Trissonchulus > Trissonchulus latispiculum. Next base: position 30,764 of record JASAND010030298.1, on the reverse strand, counting down.
TTTCGATATTATTAACACACATTAATTCGATACTTCAATGGTTGTTAAACTAATTAAAGTATTAAAATTTTATGAAATATTTAAGAATATCATTGAGAAGAAATGTAGTAAATATTAAAACATACATTCGGTTTCGAAAACTCTGAGAACTGTTGATCCTTGATAACAATATTGCAAATGAGTACCGGGGATCTGGAGGGTAGAGCCCCAAGGTCCCGAAGAAATTTTTGGAAAAACGGAAAAGTTGGTACTGGAAACATGTAAAGTTTTTACTCTTACAAAAGTGAATTTTCTCCCGAAATAATGTTGCTTCTAGCTTGCGTCCCGTTAAAATTTCATTGCGTCCAGATAAGAAACTTTGGCACACCTGGACGCAAAAAACCCTGGTACTGAGCTTATAAGTTTTAGGTTGTCCCACTTCCAATCTGTAAGAACTAGCATATAGCCAGACCGGTATAAAGTGCCATTGTCTAACCAACACCTAACGATACGAAATTGTGGAATGTAGAAAACAACAAACCTGTTATGACATTGATGTCTGGCACAGCATCGGGGGAAATTATGGCAGTCATGGGTTGTTTTTCCAGCGCATTTCTCAAATCCTCCTTTTTTATTGCTGATCCGCAGAGGGCATAAATTCCATTACAGTCAACTCCCCGTCGCTCGACCTCCTCAATTAAGCGTCGGAGAAGCACTGGAACTTCTAAACCCGTATTCTCACGTTCAACCAGAGAAACTAAGTCCACTCCAAAGTAGGCTCCTCGAGTAGACGCCATGCGTCGTCGAAAAATGACGCTCAAAGGTCGAAATCCTAGTCTTAGAACCAGCTGTCCTCGTGGGTCCAAGCTAAGGGCAAACTTATGGCCAATGTCTCCTAATTGACCATAGGTCGGTCCGCTGGCTCGAATCCTCTGTCGACTGAGGACCTCTCGTAATTTCAGACTTCCTCTATGACACAGTTTATGTCTATACTTAGGATGCCAAGAATAGACAAAGATGTCTGCCTGTCGTGCATTTAAGCAATCAATTTCAAAGACTTCCTGCCAGGCAAATCGTTGCTCCTGAGTACTGATGCTCGTTCTAGCTCGATGCTCACCGTCAACCTCCACAACGCAATACATTTCATCCGGATAGGAATCTGGAGTTCGATCTCCCTTAGAAACTCGCAATCCTCGACCTTCCAAAATATATAAAATTAAAATTCCACTAAGATCTCTTGATAACTCATCTACTTCAGTGTCATATTCATCAGTATATAGTCCACTTGGATCAGATATCCGGTGATGGTTTTCGTAGTCCTCCACTCGTTCCACCTCCACACTTTGAGTTCTTCTGGCTTCCTCTCGTCTTCTTCTCGGAGTATAAGGGGAGAGGCGAGGGTGGGTTTCTCCGGTTACTCCCTGAAGCACCTTTCTTGGCGGTAGACTTGAGGAACGGGCCTTGCTACGGTATCGTTCAGGATCGCCTAGGTAATCTTCATTGAATCGCTCCGACAGAATTGGAAGACCAAACGGTGTTCTTTCGTCAGCCGTCGGCGAAATGAGTCCCTCTCCCAGAGGTAGGGTTTCGATGGAATTATGATGTCTTCGACCGTGACCTCTGGAGCCGAGTTTTCTTCGCATCAAATATTCGCGCGATCGTCTTTCTCTTTCGAAGAGCGGTGAAGTGGCGAAATCTGGCTGTTTCATCCAAGCTCGATATTCTTCTGAGGTAAAAATATCATCGATTGTTCGTATACGTCCGAATCCTAGAAAGTTAAAAGTATGCCTTTAATAATTGATTATGTTGTTATATTATAGAAACAAAAGTTATACAACAAGAATTGAAACCAGTAAAATTATGTATGAGATGAGGCATCTTGGTTACTCTAAGAAATCTTGGGGTGTGCGCACGGTGTGCAGTCTTATGGAGAATTTCGAAAGGCATTGCTATTGCCATTTATGCATATCTTACCATTTCATTGCTTTATATCGTTTCTTAAAAACATCCACTCTACTTCTCAGAAGCCAGACAAATCTTGCGATAAGTTAGAAAACTGAGAAATGTATTCATTGTACTAAGGTATGGTTTCTTACTTCCTTGTTACTTAAATTCTATAATTTAAAAAGTGAAAGCGTTATGATCATGTAGCCCTTACTTCTGCGAGGAAAATCCGACATTGTCGGAGACAATGATAACTCAGGAGCTGACACAGCTCCATCTGAATCAGAAGTTTGAATTTCACCGGCTACTGACCCGCTGACACTCCCACCTTTCACATCATTTCGCCACTTAACTCGACCCACTCTTCGACGTGGAAGAGAGTTGGACTTATAAGACCCCTGGTAGGCTCCAGATCTGAGTGCGGGTTTCAAATCTTGTCTCCTATATCCATAATAAGGCATTCTGGGATATCGGCTGCTTGGATAACCGGATTCGGAATCGGAACTGGTGGTAGCAATTTCCTCAAAATTGTCCACCAATCGCTGAATGGAAGGTGGAAACTTCCAGCCACCATCTGGTGGAGAAAATTGAGGTAGGGAGGCCGGAGGTAGGCGAGGTGGATAGGGGTATGTTCCGCTGTCAGAAAGAGGGTACTCCTCAATTTGTGGAGGCGGAGCGCGGTAGCCACGGAAACTTTCCGCTCTGCGAACCATCCCACCAGCTCTGGGTCCGCCCAACTGTCCTGGAAGTAAACTCTTGGGAGGCACAAAGGCGGCAGTTTGGGCAGCCAAGTCTCTGTGATCCAGACCTGGTAGATGAGCACCACGTGAAAAGGCAGCTGGCAGTGAAGGTGGAAGCAAGATCTGACTGTCCGACGTATTTCGCCAGTGGGCGCGACTCTGGACAGTGCTGGCGGGATGGTAGGTCTGAAAGTTGTGAAGTTCGCTACCTGGCCGATGTGCTTCTCCCAGACGCGGTTGTTCTGTCACCACCCCATAGTCCGGCATCGGCGACTGAGGCTGGTGTCGGTCGGGTCGGCGAACGGAGGAAGAAGTTGTTGGCTTTGAGTACCATGGAATATCAGCGGAGTTTGCTGAAACCTGAGCGACAGACGTTGATATAGGCGGCTTAATTAGGGGTGTTTTTTCGGTAGGTTCCGGATTTCGACCGTCAGCATGAAGGGACGGACCTCGTGGACTGGTTCCAGTTTTAAGAGCAGCGGCAGCACCAAGGGACGTCTGCGCGGTGTGTGATTCGATTGGTTCCTCGTTGACGTCACTTTCCCGACTAGGAGCACGATTGAAGGCTCCAGACGCTGATTTTAGTTTAAATAGGGGCGGCCTCACCTCAGAAGTGGGAGCGATCATCCCTCTCCGAGACTTTGGATATTTAATTCTAAGTACCAATCGCGATGGAATCGACATGACCACGACAACGTCATCGATGGGCATTCGAGAAACGTCGACGTTGTTAACGCTAACTATTTCGTCACCAACATGAATAAGGTTGGATCGTTCAGCTTCGCCGTTCGGAGCTATTCGAGACACAAAAACCCCGTCGGCTCGGTCCAGGCCATTTCCTTCCCTGATGTAAATTCCTAGAGTAGCACCGGGTCGCTTAATGAGTTCAATGGTTTGGCCAACAAACGTTTCTACCGTTCCATCTGAGCGAGCTTGGGCAAATTCAATTCTAAAACAGATATGTATGATGAAACAAAAGCTTACAAAACTGACAAAATCAAGATAGCAACACATTTCCCGTTATATATGGCAATCTGCATTAGCATTAATCTGATCATTATTTGAGTCTATATCTCCAATTTAAGTGCATGTTGGCCCTGACCAATAAACGAAAATATCAAAATCTTAGTTTCCATTTAAACCCGATTTTGCCATCAAAGTAAAGCAATTGAAAAATTGTGAATGTAAAACGAGGATCTTTTCTTAAGGACATATACAGCATGATAAATGAAAGACAGAAATTAGGATGTCTCTGCAGCAACCTCCGCTTCTAAAAATTCGTACCTAATAAAAACCCACAACCTTTGGCTGACTAGGCCAACGCTCATTGATTAAGCCACTCAGGCGCAATCAAACTAAGTTTAAGTTTGAATTCGTTCCCAAACTGTAGTGACACGCTTCTGAATAGACTAACCAATAATATTTCAGTTCGACATTCCTACACTGTATTAACGGTCCTGACTCGTTTGTGGTACACACATGTCTTTGTGGGTTTAGGAGGATTTCACCCGCCCACAGAACTTAAGCTTATCCCTATCCGTCACTTCTTCCAAACTTCGGCTATTTCATTTTGGACGAAGGACTGCAAAAATTCAGTTTGTGACACCCTCCTATAGCAAAAATTTCTCTTCTGCCACACTTCAGGATGGGATAAAGCAAAAGTTCGGTAAATGTTATGTTTTTTGCTTTCTTGCTGGATGGCCACCATTGTTAGGTACGCTAAGCGATCGCTGAAAGGCTCTGACCCTGGCCCTGCAGACCGTTACAAAGATGAAGGTCGTGGATAAAACCGTGATCCCGAGCAGGCTATCGTGAGGTTGTTGGATTCGCTCCCAAGTCAACAAAACTCGTTTTCCGAATGTGGGAATCTGCGCTGGCTGAAAACTAAGGACTCCTCGAAAAGCAAATTGATAAAAATTAGGGGCTGCCGAAGCGGAGTCAGTGGGCCAGCTAGCTCTTTGCTAGAACTGTAAGGAAGATGCGGTATAAATATAAAATAATCTTAGCATCACCATCCACCCTCACTAATCTAGGTTTAAGTTAGTTTAGGTAGGCCCAAATTTGCTTCCACAAGGGTTAATGAAGTTTAACATTCCGTTCATGACACAAACCCCTCTAAAGAATGTTTAATATAGGTTAAATCCAACCATACAGGCAAGTTCGTCCATCGTACCTATCCACAACACGATGAGCGAGTCCCTGAGCTTTGGAAGTGAGAAGAGTAGACGACTGATTATCCACTTCCTGAATCTTCTGATAGACCTCTTGAGATATGCCACCCATACGGCGAAAGTCCCCACCCACCATAATAACGCCACCACCTGAAATAATGCACAAAGGTTGTAAGTCATTAGTCTGCAAGATTAGTTTGTATAAATGCGCTATTTCATAATTATCTTCAACAAAGTTTACCAAAAAGCCAATAGGGCTTCACATTATTATCATTATTTCTGAAAAAAGAAGAAGCTTTTTGTTGGAGGGTACCGGAATCAACCAGGCTTGTGGAGTTGATACCAAGCGAAACTTTGTTTTAAAGCGCCCAAAATATTGTTAAGAGAGGTAGGCAAATGAATCAAAGCTTTACTACTACTACTACTGCTGTGCGTTTCTGCTGTGCTGTTGCACAGACAGGGCACTAGTGTTGGGATTGGCCGAAATTTTCCTTGGTTGGCTTGGCTTGGCTTGGCCGGAGTTTGAATTTGGCCAGCCAATTGGCCGTTGGCCGATGGCCGGCCAACGGCCAATAGCCAACGGCCAACTGGTTGGCCGTTGGCCGTTGGTTGGCCGTTAACTGTTGGTTTTCCGTAAGCCATTGGTCGTTGTCGTCTATTGGCCAACGTTGGCTAGCTGGAATTTACTATTTTTATTCGTCTACCGTGCTTTATTATGCGTCAACTTATTCTAACTTTATTCAAAATAGTTTTTCAAACGTTTAGCTCCAATCCTGTTTCACGTTTGCTGGAGGACTACAATGATTTGGTGAGACGTTGGCCACTAAGCAAATTTAAGAACTAAGTTGTCTGAAACTAAAAACTAAGGAACAATTAAAATTTGAAAGGAATTAACATTTATAAAAATAACGTTAACTAGGTAAGTTAATTGAGTACGGACGTATATATAGAAAAGTTGGAGCTAAATGTCAATATCTTACGGAGCTAAGCTGAAAATCTGCAGTAATATATTCTGTAGCGTTTATAATAGAACTTGTGCACGACATTATGCAGCAAAATTTAAGTTGGCAACACATAAAATCAGTAAATTTGAGCTTGGCCAACAGTCGGCCACTGGCCAGCCAACGGCCAACGGCCGGCCAAGCCAACTGGCTGAGATTTTTTGGCCAGCGGCCAATGGCTTAGCCGGCCAATGGCCGGCCATTGGCCAGCCATTGGCCGCACCGGCCAACGCACAACACTACAGGGCACCTTGGTAGATACCATGTTTGAAGTAAATTAACTACACTTTGTTAACACGTGGAAATGTCAGGTTATATTATGCAGATGTTTAACGGATGTGTGTTTTAAAAGTTTTTATTCCGTCAGATTTATCCGAATCCTTGTAGTATAAAAGTAGGTAATGTGAGATGCGATCCTGTACGTGCTTGGAGATGGCAGCTCAAAAGATGTTGAGAAGGTTATTCTGATTTTAATTTATTGATATGCAGCTGTGGGGAAGACTTGGCCTCCCCCTCCGACCCTTTTCTGCAGCCAGTTTTTTGTATATCATATGCCTTCCAAGTGGGCACTACTAGCTTTCAGCCATCTTAGTCTCTACAGGTAGGCGGGGGCAACTTGTGTTGGAAAGAACAAGACAGATTGCCCTGGACGAGACTGCAATAACCGTACGCCGGCTGCCCCCCAAATCTTCCCCTCCTGCACATGTCTGTTGGAGACTACGTTTTCTATCCGTAGTCTTCTTCTCTCCGCCTCTTGTCCGTTTTCGGTCTGCGGAGAGTAACACCTGACAGGCCCCACGAGGTGCCTAAACGGTGTCGAGCCCTCACCAAAAAAGCAGGTAATGTGTAAGTGCAACCAACTGCAATAGCGAATTATTGAATTAACTTATAGAGATGAGTATTTCGGCCAGTCGGACCGGCCCGGCCGCGTATTTATAAAATGCACTCACACTACGCGCATATGGAAAGTGCACGGGTGTGACGCGCACTGTTAGGAAAATGCACTCACACTACGCGCATATGGAAAGTGCACGGGTGTGACGCGCAATATTTGGAAAATGCACTCACGTTAGGCTCATTATGGGAAAATTATAGTTGCATATAATATAATTTTATGTCCTTCACGTCCATACGGTTGCAATACCAGCGGTTGTTCCATCAAGAATAACATACTACGTAAGGCGCATATAACAAGGTTTATATCACGGTTGTGTTTAATTGAGTAATTTATCACAACTTAGAGCAAATCAAATGGATTACATGAAAAAAACTGACAGACCGACAGACATAATATTATATATGTTCTGACGTAATAAATCAAACTAGGAAGGAAACCAAGGAACGATCAGGAATAAAGTTCTTCGTTAAAAAATCTTCGTGGAGGTATATAAGGTATGTAAAACTCATCGGTTTTACAGAAACATTATATACGTGGCCTCCTAATACAAAAGACTCTGACTAAATCTAAGTCTTGGCTTAACCGTCGTAGTCTTCAAAGCTGACTGTGTAAACAGTTTGCCAAATGCCAAATATTAAAGCAAATTTATGTGGCTTTCTGTTTAAAATTAAACCTAAAAATATTCGGATCTTTTGCGCTTTGCCCCCTGCCCTAACTTTTGATTTTTTGACCAATAACTGTGAAATTTCGCATGGGTGCATATACGACTGGTGGCTGATAAAATCAAAAATTAAAAATTTTAAAATTTTAAAAGTTTAAAATATGTAAATTTTAGCTTGAATATAGGGGACCAAGGGGAACCGAAAATTCTTTTGTAAAAACTTAAAACTTTTGCTGAATGAACGCTTGCATACAGGGGTTTTTAGGGGCGCTGAGCAGTAATCTGAAATCTGTTATCTCCGTATGTATACATATGCTTACATGTTAAGCTTACAAGGTTAGTTTATGCTAAGCTAACGAAAAGCTGAATCGAAAAACTGATTTCAGATTCGTGCTCAGAGTCCCTGAAAACCCTTCTATGCAGGTTTTCAACAAAACTTTTTTAAAACGAATTTTTGGCTCCCTTTGGTTCAAGCTAAAATTTATAATTTTAAAAAAATTTTAAACATTAAAATTTTTAATTTTGGATTTCATCAGCCACCAGTAGTATATGCACCCATGCGAAATTTCACAGTTTTGGTCAAAAAATCAAAAAAGTTAGGCAGGGGACAAAGCGCAAAAGATCCGAATATTTTTCCTGCTGCGCCTCAGCGCAGCAGGTCTCTTATGTTTGCTCGGCACACAGTTTGTTTGTAAAACATGCATTTCACCATAAATGCGTGTGTGCAATGGTTTAAGATAGGCAATGCATAATTTCTGTGTGGTTTTCTCTTTTTAAATGCTTCTGCTTCTAGTCCATGTAATTACGCATGTGTGGAATTTGTATTTGGAATCTGTTTGAAGAATTCGAAACCGGAATTTTTATTCCACTGTTGATGACTAATAAATCGTCGCGCCTATCGTATTAAAAATTTGTAGCAGCGAATCTGCAACAATTTTCTTTCGGAAATACGTTGAATTGAATTGTATAAAAGTACAACTGAATTGAATTGAATTGTTTAAAAGTAAAATTAAATTAAACTAAAATTTGGAATGAAAACTGTACGATGTTTTGCACAATATTGTGCAATTCCTAAGCAAATCTTCAATCACTTATGAAACATTGGACTGCGCAGCAGGTTTATAATTTCAATAAAATATTATTTTTAAACTCAACCTTTTGCAGAACATATTGCTTGTTAGGTTTAATTTTACACAGAAAGCCACATAAATTTGCTTTAATATTTGGCATTTGGCAAACTGTTTACACAGTCAGCTTTGAAGACTACTACGGTTAGCCAAGACTTTGATTTAGTCAGAGTCTTTTGTATTAGGAGGCCACGTATATAATGTTTCTGTAAAACCGATGAGTTTTACATACCTTATATACCTCCACGAAGATTTTTTAACGAAGAACTTTATTCCTGATCGTTCCTTGGTTTCCTTCCTAGTTTGATTTATTACGTCAGAACATATATAATATTATGTCTGTCGGTCTGTCAGTTTTTTATACATGTAATCCATTTGATTTGCTCTAAGTTGTGATAAATTACTCAATTAAACACAACCGTGATATAAACCTTATTATATGCGCCTTACGTAGTATATTATTCCTGATGGAACAACCGCTGGTATTGCAACCGTATGGACGTGAAGGACATAAAGTTATATGCAACTATAATTTTCCCATAATGAGCCTAATGTGAGTGCATTTTCCAAATATTGCGCGTCATGCCCGTGCACTTTCCATATGCGCGTAGTGTGAGTGCATTTTCCTAACAGTGCGCGTCACACCCGTGCACTTTCCATATGCGCGTAGTGTGAGTGCATTTTATAAATACGCGGCCCGGCCCGGGTTAGCGGGTTAGCGGACCGGGCCAAGAAATCTTTTAACTGCGGGCCGGAGCGGGCCGAAACGGTACAGATCAACTCCAGAAAATGTTGCAAAATAACTAAAATTAGCTTAACGTTTACTGATTCTAGTTATTTTAAGGCAAAATTTAACATTTCGTAGCATAATTTACCCTATCCATCTTGCTTTGAAGCCTTTGTTGGAGTTTTTCTTTTGGCGGACCGGACCTGGCCGAATTTCGGAACGGGCCTGGCCGGGCCGGGCCGGGCCGAAAAAATCCGGCCCGTGCTCATCTCTATTAACTTACTTATTTACTACCTCCATTTTTTATTTCACTGTTTTATTAAATGCATTAATATATATTAGAGGCCTGCACGGGCCGAATTTTTGCGGCCCGGCCCGGCCCGGCCCGTGAAAAATCTTTCTCGGCCCGCCCGGCCCGGCCCGTCAACTGCTTTGGCCCGGCCCGGCCCGGCCCGTCAGATGCTTCGGCCCGGCCCGGCCTGGCCCGGCCCGGCCCGTCAAAATTTTCAGCCCGCCCGGGCCACTAAATTTTTCATTTGTCCCAAAATGCAAAATTACGTAAATAATTTTCTTAGCTTGGTTATTAAAAAACAGAATCTCTGGTTTTCATTACTTTTTCTAGGATAAGTCTGTTTTTCTAAAAACTGATTTTTTTAGTTTTAATGGTTTTTAAACGCAGTTTTAAGGACAAAATAATTTTTATCGTTCTACAAATGAAAGCAAAAAGATACTGCCTCATATTGACACTGACTGGAACGCTAGAAAAACAAAAAACTGAAAATCCCCCAAAAGGTTACAGTTCCGAAAGTTTCATATTCTAATGTTGCAAACGCTAAAATTTACTTAGGCGAATTGAGGATTTGACATTAATGATGTGACGATACATGTATTATTCATGAAAATAAAATGCTAACGTTACTGCGGGATACCAGTGTTAGTTTGAACGAAACATATTACGGATACACATTTTAAGCTAAGATATGAATTATATACTATTTTGTAGTTAAATCTTTCAAAAACTGATGGCGGGCCGGACTGTCGGCCCGCGGCCCGGCCCGGCCCGTGAGTTTCGGCCCGCGGCCCGGCCCGGCCCGTGAACTTTGGTCGTCGGCCCGCCCGGCCCGGCCCGGGGGCGGGGGTGGGCCGGGCCGGGCCGGGCCGCGGGCCGTGATGCAGGCCTCTAATATATATCACTAAAAGATGGTATTACAGCAGCAAGATGTTTCGAGGAGGAAAGAGTGGAATTTTTGTGCGTTTTCAGAAAGCACCGCGAAAATGGAAAACATGCGAATAAATATGCATCATTTTGACAGCAAAGACTAACCAGGCGTATCCTGGGAGGCGAACCATCGAGGGGTGGCTAGTCAGTGGTTCCCCGCCCCTCACCCCTCCTCCCTTTCCAGCGCAACGGGCCAAAGTGATCTTAAATCTTCCCCTTGCACTAAACTGAACTAGAAGTATCATGGCGGTGGAAAATAGAGCGTGAGGGGAGTATATATACTATAGTATAAAACCTCAAACCGGACACCTCAGATTTCTTACTACAGAGCTCGTTAACATATAGATATATAAAAATATTTACAGGCATACGTATATACATGTCTGTCTATACGCATATAGACAAGACCTTAAGCAATGAAGGATTGAATGGAGCAATTCCAGCTAAGGGCTTCACTGAGTCATATATCACGGAGATAAAATGCAGTGAGCCCTAATATTGATAAGCTGTTTGAAGCCTAGCAGAGTGATATTGCATCCGTCCACTGGCCTCGGATGAAAGGGAGAAAGAAATCTACAGAGAACATTGTACTGGGAAAGCTGTGTAATGTGAAAATGGAAGTTGTGAAATATGAACACACTCCAGACACTCTAAACTCTCCTCACTTACACACCTAAACCAACTTAGACTAGAAAAGTGAAATATGAGCTTCCCTTGTTCAGAAGTTTCTCCTCTAATACACAGCAATTAGCTGAACTCTGGAAAAAACGGAAACAAAACCATTAGTGATGAATAAATGTTTGTGGCTGGATAAAATTGTTTTATTGTTTAAAATCGGCGTAACATCGAGCTTAAACTTGAAGGGAAAATAATGCGTGCAGATGGAAATGTTAGAGCAATGGACGAACCTGCTGAACGACCCTGCTAGCGCTCTGCTGGCGGCCTGGCTGGCAGGGGACAGCAGCAGAAGCCAATAATTCTTAAGAGAACTGACAGCTCTGGATTAAATTTTAGCGTAAACTTTATATTGCTGGCCGGAGCCGGGCCGAAACGGGTCCAAGGTATAAATGTTGTACAAACATTAAAATTAGGTGAACATCCATTCATTCATTCATTCAAAGTTACTTTACACTAAAAGTGATTTTGTAATATAATTTACTACTAATTTGTAATCCTTAGCTACTATATTTAGATTTTATGAAATAATTTTGTAACTAAAACTTTAGAAATCTGCTTTTGGTGGGGCAGTGGTTCGATTTTTTCAACCTGTACACTTGCGGGAAGGGTCCAGGCAAATTTTTTTACCAGACGGGGCAGAGCCGGGTCGAAAAATGTGATCTGCTCATCTGTAGACGTGGCGGAAGGAAAGCCACATACATAACAAGGGTACACATAAGGATGGCTTTAATAGCAATTTGTTGCAAAAGTTTCTAGAATCGAATCCAAAGTAAATGCCAAATATATTTTTCAACCACAGATATGAACGATTAACAGTAGTGCAGCAATGGCTCTCTATTAGAATGGTTGCATTTCATCTTTACAGCTTATGCTCTTTACAACTTCCTAAACATCCGAAATATATTTCCCAAGTAAAATCCAAATCTGAGCACATAGACTACCAACTTATGTTCATAATAGACAAGTTTGTCCAGAATGACTAAATTTATTGGTATGACTAATCATGTGATCTATAAAGTATCATAAATAGAACCTCTCATTCTGGCCACTCAAATCGGCGTGTCGACAAAATAGCGAAGTGTCATTCCAGACACAGCATTACTCATTGTTCTCAGATAAAAAACAGTAAGAGCAACTTACTAGACTTTGCCTTGTTCCGCTTCCGCAGGGAGGACCAAGGCATCTCAGAATCCGTTCCCTGGGGGGCTCCGGGTTCCTGAAACCATGAACCAGATCATTTATAAAGGGAGGGAACTCAAGGAAAGGGACAAATGCCTTGGCCTAGAGAGAGGCTAGGCCTAGTGTACAGTAGACTGATAGGAGATGGCTGGACGGCTAAAGAGCGCTTCATATCTACACAAGCGTATGTTAGTGATAAGGGGGACTGGAAGCAGGGAAAAAGAGGCCTTAAGTTAAGCCTAGTTGAGTACAAATTGTGTGTATGTGCCTTCTCGAGACGGTTGCCCATAAACAATATTATGTCTCCCCTCTCCTTCTTATGGGACGGATAGAACATGAGAAATCAATAGGAGAAGTGTCATTCGATGACCTATGACCTAAGGAGAAGGATTGAACCAATTGATTGACCAGATCTCACTCAGTGCGCTAGAAGAAACAAAATAAAGCTAACCTAATGAGGCACACAAGAGTCTCAGAAAACCAAGCCCTTTACATTTCGACTGAGAATTAATTTATCATCTTGAATTAGACAGAAAGGTTCCTTTCCTTTTAAACTACTAGTCTTTCACGCCTTGCTGAGCTGTCTCTGCTTTTCTGCTCGAGTTCTTTTTCCACATATATTTAGGGGAAACGTTTGAGCTTAAGAGTGGAGCTTTGTCCGACTTTAGTTCATATGGGCTCCAATTTTTCTCAAGTAAATTTGCCTAAATGTGAACAATTTTTCCTAGCGAACAAATCTATCTTAAAGTTTAATTTTTGAGGAGAGCAAGGCACATCTGGTGCTTCTGCTAAATCTTAAAGTATAAGTTGGAGAATCTTAAGTCTGATGCTGTTGGAGAGTAGTGGGCAAGTTTGTCAGTTAAAGTAAAAATAGCTCCGCTATATTTTGTAACTACTTCGAGACTTCGGGAGTTTAGTTATATTGGAGTCCGTTAGTCATATATAATTATATATTGTTCGTTCAGTAAATTTAGTTCAGCATAAGACAGTCGCACATCGACAGTTTTTTAAGGGATACTGAAGTTTCTTTAATGCTTTCAGTCGAATAATCAACAACTGTATGTATTCCGGTAGTTTAAAAATGTGGCGTGACTAGTGCCCATTACAATTGAATTCCATTTGTGAGTATTTCAAGCATCTTCATGTTTAGGGAAAAATTTTAGCATTTTGCTTGTAATCAGTGTGTCGCCAAAGCGATCATTCAATTTTTGTTAGAAAACATTTTCGAAAAATCTGTCCACAGCTACAGTTATTTAAATAGAACTTGGAGGGTCATTGTATTAAAATCAAATCTAATTGAATTTCCTTGAATTTTCCTTAAATGAAATATCCGTTACACTAAGAGCCAAATCATTAATAATTAAGTGCCACAGAGGCAGCAATCTTTTCGCCCTCGACCAGAAGAAGTTTCGTGTTGCTATGTACAACTTTCATTTCAAAATTTTCTTGATAAATCTCAACAAAAAACTTTGTCTACTCGAGAAACTCTATAGGTTATTAAACCTTGAAAAATAAATACTTTCTTTGAATCTCCAAGTAATTTTACATATGTAGATAGTAGCAGAGTAAAGGATAATGATAATTATTTACTCCAGTAGTCCAACATGGACAACAACAGCACCACGCGGAGCTGGTGGATACTGAGCTGGAAGCAGGAGGGGAATAGGGTCTGGGATCGTAATAGGGACCCGGAGGATACCCCCGAGGATCATAATAGGGGCCAGGTGCCTGTACAGTTCCAATGGCTGGAGATTCCACATATGGTATAAGCTGAGTAACCCCGGGAGTTTTCACCAGGGTTTGCATGACCGGCGAAAGCGACCACCTCTTCTACCATCCACCAACATGGCGATCCAATAAGTCACACTCCGGTCATAAGCTTCTGAAATTACAAAAAGCACCTATTTCAACATATTATTGTGTTTTCGATAAAGTTAAAGCGTCTCGGCTGTGTTTCATCCATTTATATATTCAATTCATTTTCAGAAATGAATTCATTCAATAAAATCTCAAAAGTTTCGCTATCGTCCTCTGTCTCCGTGTGCTATATGTATGGGAGTGGATTACTCCCGAGTGGCCAAATTTCCCAACCAGTTTCAAACATTAAGAAAGAAATATTCAAAAGTTGTCTTTCTCCACCTAACCGCAGCTTCAGTTGTTTTCTGTAGTAATACTCTTTTCGATAGGTGCTGCTCTATACCCGATACCTGCTCATTGCTTACACTGTAAGAAAGGAAACCAAACAAGTAATTAAGGGCGAATATATGTCGTAGTAATTTCTGTATTCAGTAAATACTGTATTTACTGGCAGATTTCAGTAAATACCGTATTTACTAGTAAGAATGATATTTCCTTTAAACTCGCTACCTTTACACGTAAATACCATGTTTACTAAAATTCGTCCTGTAAATATTGTAGTTTCTAGTAAATTCTGTATTTTGTCTTAAACGCCTTTGTCTTTGTGTGTGGCTAGGGGTTCAAAGGGCATGCCGATGTCATATTTAAAGCCAGAAGATAGGTCATACATTATCAGGATATGTGCAATGGGGTGCATGAAGATAAACTCCAGACGTTAAACATATTAGTTTACAAAATTAAGAAATTGTTTTAATTTTAACAGTTTTTAAAATAATTTGGGTCTCTTGCGCTTCCACCCCCCCCAGCCCTAACTTTTGATTTTTTGACCATTAACTTTGAAATTTGGTGTGGGTGCAAACTTGAGGCTGATGAATTCAAAAATTAAAAAATTTTAAAAAATTTAAAATTTTAGTTTGGTAAGGGGGGACCAAGGGGAACCAAAAAATTTTTTGAAAAAGTTTTGCTGAAAAGTTGCCACAGGGGTTTTCTGGGGCGCTGAGCACGAATCTGAAGTCCGTTTTTCGATTCAGCTTTTCGTTAGCTCAGGATAAGCTTACATCTTAAGCTTACAACTTTAGCTTATATATATTATTATGATTATTATGATTATGATTATATAATACATACATATTTGTCCTGATTTTAAAAACTGTCCTAGCCACACACAAAGACAAAGGCGTTTAAGACAAAATACAGAATTTACTAGAAAATACAGTATTTACTGGACGATTTTCAGTAAAAATGGTATTTACGTGCAAAAATAGGGAGTTTAAAGAAAATACCATTCTTACTAGTAAATACCGTATTTACTGAAATCGGCCAGTAAATACAGTATTTACTGAATACAGAAATTACTACGACATATATAGTACTCAGCAAAATCTGCAAATAAAGGGCATCTCAGTTAACTTCAATTTCACTTAAAACGAATAGTCTGAAAAGTCGAAGCATTAACTTGGCCTTACCAACTAAGTCATGTATGAAGCTGTTTCATCATAAATAATGGACAATTATCAACACAATTTAATAATTGCAATAACTGCAATTTAGCTTTCACCGCATGAATTAGAAGAAGTCGAATTACTGTGGTCCTTCAGCATTGAGTGAATTTATGCTATCCGTTTGCTAAATGTTAATTACTGAAACATACGGATAAGAGTGATTAGAACGATTAGATACGAACGACGCAAAAAAAGTCTGAACTGCCCGAGCAATTTAGAATTATTGTGAAGTTTAGCTTTCCGAGAGCCATGAAGCAATGTCAAAATCCTTAAAGCCTTGGTTCCACTTGGCAATCTTATGAGGAAGCTTTGTGTATGACTACGCATTCACAGAAGATTGTCAAGTGTACCACAGCTCAACATATTAAGATCATATGTTACCTACTAGAAGAGTCCTTCACGGGCCTGAATTTTCAGGCCCGGCCCGGCCCCGGCCCGTAAAAAATTCTGCTCGGCCCGGCCCGTTCAAAAAATTTTCAACCTCGGCCCGGCCCGGCCCGGCCCGTAAGCTAAAAACTCAAGCCCGGCCCGGCCCGGCCCGGCCCGGCCCGTAAACTAAAAACTCAAGCCCGGCCCGGCCCGAGCCCGTTTTTGCTAAATTTTTGCATTTGCCAGAAACATTGTTCAAAATTTCAAAAAATTGTTTGTCATGGCAGAGAATATTTTTAGTCACTTTCCCAGTAGGTATATATTTATTTACTGTACAGTCAACGCTTCAGATCTTTCTGTTCAGAGAATTAATAGTTCCTCAATTTCGTTGATTCAAGTCGCCAAGGCACAAACTACATATGAAGAGAGAATTCTTGTCAAATATTAAAAATAAACATTATATTTCAAATCTTAATGGATGAGCAAAAGATATATAAAGATTAAAAATTTACACGCACAAGTAAGCTACGTACCTGTACATAGGGAAGAGCTAAAAATAGCTTGAAGAACTAAATAAAAATAATTAGATCGAAATAAATAGCGAAAGAGGTACTAAATTCATTTTGGAAGCGACTAAAATTTCCAGAAAAAAGTCCAAAAATTGGGAAATGAAACTCGTACAAATCAGACAAAACTTTGTGTATAACTGAAAAGAATAGGCCCGGCCGGCTCCTGCACTCGGCCCGGCCCGGCCCGGCCCGCACCCAATTTTTTCCTCCCTCGGCCCGGCCCGGCCCGGCCCGTTCTACCTTAGGGCCGGGCGGGCCGGGCCGGGCCGGGCCTGCGGGCCTGAGTGAAGGTCTCTATTACCTACCTACCAATTACCATGTCCCGACATTTGGTTTCTGTTCATACAGTATCTTCAAAACTTCATCATTATCGTAGGTTTTTTATTATCTTCGATATATTTCCTAACTTAATTAATATCGTCAAAACTATAATCCTAATATACTACAAAATGCCCTTGGCTTGGAGTTTGGCTGGTAGGTTCAAAATATTTTTCCGTGAAATTGTAGGATCGCTTCGGAAAGTCCGGCAGCCCTAACGTCGCTTCTCTGAAGCACGATTGCCTTAGCCTGCGCAAAGTTTAATGGCACGGGGATTGCACATAGCGTGGAAAATGAAGATAATATTAGTATATATGACATGAGGCGTGCGTGACGTCTGTCGTGGGTTCGTGTGTAAAAGAAGCTTGAAAGAAAATAAAAGTGTAGTGGTCGCATAGTAAAACTGACAAGGGTATGGACTAGGTAATTAGACAAGAGACTTGCTTATTCGTTTAGCGCTTATCCTTTGGGAATGCTGGAAACTGTAGTTCCATCATATTATGTAGACAACGAGGGGTTTCCTTCATAATGACAATTACCATCATATTTTGCCCTGGTTAGAGGCCTTTAGGTTTAATTACCGAAAAGGTAAAGGAAAGTCTGATACAGATCTTATGCGTTTCCTTCTCTAATCATATTTTCTGAGGAATCCGGAACGACAAAAGCATATTTTGTTATGTACTGAAGTGCTGAAATTATTCAATTAAGGGGGCAGATCACTTTTCGCCCCTTCTTCGACCATCTTCGATTTTGATCATTTTCACATGTTTTGTAGTTTCCATGGCCATGGGTCCTCAAAACAAGACAAGTGCGTTTTGCGTAATACTGCTTTTATCGTCCTGTAGACCCATTCAAAGGTGACCCTGACATGTGTTAAACATAGGAACATGATAAAGTTAGGTTAAAAAGCTTGTGGCAGAAAAATTTGTGGCTGTATAAAGGATACAGCGCTACAACTTTGCACACCTGTTAAGGACATATTGTAGAGTGCAGCTATCTAGTTTGGGGAAATTCCGCTGAGTGACGGATTTTTGGTGAATTTTTAAAGTCAGAATTTTGGAAAATCAGGCGTGATGAGGCGACCACGAAAAACAGGACCTACAGTACTCTTTTGCCTATCCTGAACGATTGACAAAAGTTACAGAAATGGCTAATAGATAGCTGCACTCTACGCATCTTATGAAAGTAGTCACAAGTTTCTATCAACTACAATTTATCTCAAAAAACTTGCCACAAGGCCCACAAACACAGCAAATTTTGGTAAAAATGGCCATTTTCATAATTTTCACATTCTTTTGATAATTTCTCACTCATTATGTAATAAAGAATCACCGAACTTGGCAGATTAATATATCCATGTCTGTCACATCATGTGGCCAAGACAAATGCGTCAATATTGAACACGGCAGCTGTGGCGGCACCTTTGATCTTTATAGGTGAAAAATTAAATTTTTAATTTTTTTAAAAATTTAAATTTTTACAAATATAGACAAAATGGGTATCAATCGATAGCTAATAGAGCGAGGAGCAATTTTTCTCATAGAACTATGGTCTAAAATGCTCTCTGTGCAAGATAACATTAGTTAAATTTATACTGGGCGGGCACTCCTCCAAAGTTAGTTCAGTGCATCAATCAAGAATGCATTGCGAACCCCTGGATAGCTAGCCTTGAGCCACATCTGTACTTAAACATTCCTCAGTAAAGCCTTTGGGGTACCCAGCCTTTGGGTCTTATCTAGATTACCACCCCCCCCCACACTTAAAATCCTTAAAGCTTGACCAAATGTGCTTAAAATTTACTATGGGTAATGTTTTAGACTACTCTGAGTTCAAATATTCGTTCGGTCTCTACCTAGCCTTGCAGGACTTATCACTGAAATTTTCAAGTTTTCCATCTTTGTACCTGAATTAATAACTCTGTCACCGTTTGATTTCGAATACTAATCTTTTGTCTTATTTTTGAGAACATAAGGGGGCATATTAATTGTGAAAATGAGCAAAATCCGTGAATACCTATTTGTGATCAAAGTGGCCCCCCTTAAGTTTCCATTACTAGCTTCTTTGCCTCCACCAGACCCGTCAACGGAACTCAGCCTGTGCCGGTGAAACCATAACACCAAACCTAACAAAACTGTACACTTTCTGTTCAATCTTCATGGTATATGCATCCACTAGAACTCAGACTACAGATTTCAGTTTCAGATTCGTGAAATTCTATCTGTGAAACATCTAAAAACAGAACACAGATTGAAGAACGTAAGACATAGAATGGAAAAAGCAGTCGCATTCATTATGCTACCAGCTAGATGATTACGGTTGAACTTTCCGAAATCTCATATTTTTAAAACTTGTCTGTCACTCAGTCTCAGCCCGTCGTAAACTTTTGTTCATTTTATTAAATATGAAGTCATTCACCGTTCCAACGTTTCCTGACCCACTTCACCGGCGGGCTGATGTCTTTGTTGCCGACTAACAAAAATGCAAGTTAAACTATCAAAAGTATTGATACTTTCGCAGGAACTTTAAATCGACAGCGGAAAATAATCACAGGCCAAGCGGCCGTTAGGTACCGGTCGCTAGCATGTGTAGACAGCACCACACTTCGGAATTCGGATGTATATTATATTGCCAAGCAGAGATGAAATCGGGTCACTATTCCTGACACAGTGACCCGGTCCAGATAGGGATCCGAATTCAACCGGTGACCCAGTGAACCCGGTTTTATCTGTGTTGTCAAGAGGGCAGAGTACACTATATATGATATATATTAAGGGGGGGAGTCCACCATGAAAAATTTTATGGTCACGGATTTTGCTCATTTTCACTCAAAATCTTGTCACATATACCCTGCATATCGAGCTTCAATTTCGAGTAGTTTCGTTCAGTACTTAAAGAGTAACCGGCTATTAATTGCATGCAATTTGAAAACAGGTGAAAATGGCGGTGCCGCAGCAAATAAAGGCACTTTACACCTGAACTTCCTTGAGAATGGTGCTAGTGCTATATTCGGTTGTATGATTGATATCTGATGCAAACAAAGAACTTAGGGTAGCTTTTAATGGGAAAACGTTTCTTTATGACTTTATTTAGTGATGTTGGGAAGTAGCACCGACGCTGGAAAGCCTTGACCACGAAAATCATTTAACGGCCGATAACTTGAATTTGGTGCATTTGCGGGCAATGGTCCATGAAGAAAAAATGTTCCCGACAATGAGGGCTTTCGATTGATATAAAATTTAACGTATTTCGAAAAATTTAAAAAATCACTATTTTTGAGATTATGGTTGTCAGACCCCAATATTTGACCCCAGCGACCAACTGGGTGCACTAACCTGCACCATATGTGCCCAAACTTGACCTAAAGTTATCAATAATCGTGCGCAAATACAGTCCTGGCCAGAAATAGTGTACCTACCCTTCGCGAATTTTCGCAATTTCGCGAAGCCATTCGCAGCTTGCGAATGCTGAATTTCTTCGCGAAGGTGCGAACAATTTCAAATCTTAGCCTTCGCGCCATTGCGAAGGCATCTCCAGTAGTTTATATACCCTGCTGGGACTTTTAAGACAGATTGACAACTGTTGTCAATCAGAAACCTCAATTGCACTAGCTTTTAGTAGTGGCCTTTGTATCAGTTTTAGTAGTAGCCCTGCCAGTTGTCTATGCCAAGTAAATACTGTCGTCAAGAATACTGGCCTTAGGTATAAACAAAACTGCGAATGGGTGCGAAGGGTCACAAAGGTCAGCATTCGCAAAATTTGGCCGTTCGCACTTTCGCGAACAGGCGAACGCCATTCGCATTCGCGAAGGGTAGGTACACTATTTCTGGCCAGGACTGTAGATGTCTAACATTTTATAGGTCTGTGTTGCCATAGCTCTAAGTTATTTGCCAAAAAACGGGAATTTCCTACATTTTGATAAAAATTGAGATTTCTGCGCCAGAGAAATCTCGAAATCGGACAGAGGTAACCAGGATTAATTGGTATCGTTCGAAATGTCTTGTCATAAGCTATGATTTGTAGGAAGTAGAATTTTTAATTAGGGCTTACAGCTTTCAGAATATTTCATCAAACTTGCTGACCCCCAATTTTAACATTGCAAAACAGTCAAATTTGGCAGTTCGCAAACTTAAAAAATTAATTAAAAATTTTTGAAGGCCTAAATTAAAATTCTGCTTCCTACAAATCACCCTTCGAGATCGTATATATGATATAGGATGGACGTTGAGTGCTCCATTTTGTCGTTGGCAAGATTTCTCTGGCGCACGGAAAAAATCACCACTTTTTCCGTTTCCTATGTTTAACACATACTGACATCAACTTTGAGGTGAAATTACTCGCTAACCGTAAGAGATCCGACTTCATTTCAAAAACTCGTTAAAATATACCAATCAGACAACAAAATATGTGAAAATGAGCAAAATCGGAGATGGTCGAAAAATCGGCCAAAAATGGACCCCCCCCCTTAAGTGGTATTATTATTCCTATACAATATAGTAAGCTAATAATGCATTATATTGCTCTGTGAATGGATCAGTTTAAAATCCAAGACTAAGGAAAATATGAGGATGGAGCATATAAAGTGCCCTAAGTTTGTACCCTAAGCCTCGTCCTTATGGGCCCAGACGATTTCCGTCCATGAAAGCCACCGATCTCCGTACCCTAAGCGAAACTCCATAAGGCTGCAGCGTATACAATAAACTAAACAAGCAAAAAATGCAAGAGGCAACAAAACAAACAAAACAATTTTTCATTATCCGTAGAAGTTTCTTCCAAAAAGTAAAGTCCAGCAATAATTCAACCAGCAATTTTCAAGAGGCCTATACTTAAAGATTTACATGTGCTAAGGGAGGAAATGTGGGGTTTAAGCCTCCAAATCATGTAGAAATTCACACCTTATTAAGCAACAATATTGCCAGCTCTTAAATGTGGGAACCAAAGGAAAATGGGTCATAATAGGTAAAAGGAGGAAAGGGCTGCTTTCTGAAAGGGGGCACATTACGCCCGGTAACTTGGGTCGTTCGACTATGATTTACCCATTTACCGGGCATACAAGTCAAGGGACAAAAATTGAATTTAATGCGACAAGCTCCTAGGAATAGGTTCTACACAGATAGATATGGGAAACATGAATATATGTAAAAGACAGGATACTCGTCCTTTTAGTCCCCACTGGCTGTCAGCAATACTGAACCGTCTATCTATATTTCTATATGATTGGCTGGGGTGACAGACAAATTGATGCAAACCTTGGAAAGAACACACATACACACACACGCACACAGGGACACAGAACCACACAGGCACAGAGAGGCACAGTGGGTATAGGGGCGAGCGAACGAACCACTAGCTGAACGCACTAGCGCCTGAATAAGGAGATCAATACCTTTTAGCTTTAAGCCAGACGCAGGAGTCCCTGACTGGAAAACCAAAACAGGAAGATTTCTCCCCTTTTCCCACAGTTTATCACGTACTCCTGACGAACCACTCTTAGACATTAGCTTATCCTTTATAAAGATTAATGGCTCGGAACCCTTTAATCCCTTCAACTTAGTTTGGTTTACCAATTGTCTTCAAGGCAGGAGCTTAAGAAAGTATCTTAGAAATTAACCTGACCGGAGCCCGCGCTAGCACGACATCTTTCAAAAATTCAACATAAACAGCGGCAGAAAGTGAACAGGCAAAACAGCAATTGTAAGAAGTACTCTTGACTTTAGTTTGGATGCTAGTTTTTAAATCTCATCTCATACAGAACGGGTATGGACATGTTGATAATTTTCAATAATGGCTATTCATAATGCAAGTTGTTGATACAACATTAAAGTTACATAGTAAACAGTTGTAAAAATTATCAGAACTAGATGCGTAAAGTTGACGCTGAATATATCAGGCGTCGGCGTCATCTTGAACATCCTGTTGAGCAGTTGAGCCGTGATGAGCTTGAAGATCCGTGATATTTGAGAAGTCGCACTCTCCCATCCATTTTTGCTCTTTCTGTCATTGGGCAGTCACTGTTCTTACACCGGACTTTGATAATACCCACAATCCCTATTGGACCAAGCGGCTCAACCAGACGGCCCACAAATTCTTGAGAAGGGATCTCTGGTTAGGTTAGCAAAGTAAACTTGTTGCCTTTCGAAAGTGCAAATAGCCACCCCACACGTCTGCTGTCCAACGCTTATCACCTCCTTGGACCCCTCAAACCGTGTTGAAGGACCTGCTATATTTCCATTTCCATTGCGTTGGAGGCTCACCTGGTTGCATCACAAAGGCAGACAGCGATGGCAAATGAACGATGGATTCTCCAGACTTTAACAACATGAACATTCACGGCTGCTTTGCCTTGACTACTGAATTTTGTCGGCATGGAGTAAGCCTGGAACAGAGAAAGGCCTGGGCAGCAAACCCTAAACAGCTTTATTTTTCGGCTGCACACAACTAGCGCACAACGTCTAGATGAGACTACCTGATGCCAAGTTTTCAACCTGTACAGGCCTCGTACTGAATTTGTAATCCATCATGGACTTGACGGACATGGACATTGGATAAATTCAATCAATAAAAGGTAAACTTAAATTCCTCTAAAATTTTATTCAGAAAAATATTCAGTATCAGGACACAGCAAACGAATCCGAAAATGTTGCAAAGTATAGCATTAATAAGAGCACCACGTTATAAATAATTAAGTTCCGGCGTGGTTCGGCTGAACTAGATCGATTCTTTGGAACGAAGCGACCCTTATTCAGCCAGCTTTGCATGGGAGTTATTGATTCAGTGACAATGTTCCCGTCATTCTCGGTTGCTGTTGTTGATACCATACACATGCCTAAATAAATAAACAAAGTTAACCCTAATTACTTTTCTTGGCACTATTCACAATAGTTTGTTATGGTGTTAGTATATTATTGATCTTTCTAGCAAAAGCTTTAATAAGACTAATAAATACTCCTCTTTGCGCGGGCGCCAACGTTTGAAGTGGAGTGAAAGTCGCAGGTAATGGAATGGACGTTTCGTTGGTGTTTTATTTAACTGTAGCAGAAATTGTACATACCGATTTGAGCTTGGAAGATTATGGACGACGGTTGAGTTGCATTGGACTTCAAATTCAATGGTCCTCGAGTGCACTCAGTGCCCGTATTTGTTATTCGAAGGGCATCTTCATCGTGATCAATCAACTACAAAAAATTAAAAATTAGAACGCATGTACATTCTAATAAGCTTAAGGTTCCGACAATTATAAAAAGAACAAAATGCAAGGTAAAGTGAGCAAAAGCGAATAGGAATGACCACTTACAAAGCAAGACTTCATGGGTTCTTCTTCCAGCAATTTTATGTCCTTTCCATTTTCAATTGTATACATAAACTGTCTGCCATCTTCGGTCCAAGATGCCATACAAGTGTATTCCTTTTCTAAAACAGTTACATTTCATGTAGCAAACAGCAACACTCTTGTAGGATCTAATCTAATACCATTAGCTTAGTTTTTGTGATCAGTTTCATATTTTTCTTTTGCGTTTTTGCTTTTATAGTTGCCGACCATAGAGAGCTTTCGTCCAATATTCAACCAACCAACCAATATATAGTAAGACACTAAATGCCAGATGATGAGTTGTGTCTTTGGAATGTTGTCACTTACCCATTACTATTCTTCCGCCTAAACAGTCGTAAGCCTGAAAAGTGAAACCAGAAGGATAGTCGCAGCTGCTTGTTGTAAGATTATAACAAAGTGTTTGACCATCCTGTGTTCCGATAGGAAAACTTGCACTGGAATAGTGACCAATAATTGGACAAGGGACCGGATTATGATTTTTGGAAGCTAAAGTAAAATACAACTCGAAATAGCACGAATGTTATGTTTTAGGAAACGATCAGTAGGATTAAAAATATTCTGTATTATCAAATCATTATCTAATCAGTCAGTTTGGCAGATAAAAATTATAATTCCAATTTTGTAGGAACTTTAAAAATTTTGTTCTCAGAATCGAAGATAATAACATACAGGATAACAGGATAGAAACAGGATAACATACACAATAACGTTGTCCATGTGGCATTTTCATAAATATGATCGTTTTGGCAAAGCAAAGAGTCATCTCCTTTCAATATGATATTGCCTAAAAATTCAGCAAAAAGAAATTTATAGGAAATCATCTATAACAAATTTTTTTTGTGCACGTTCAGCACTTTTTAAGCATTGAAACACTGTAACACTGGATCAGCTTCAAAGGATCATCAGAGAGTCGATAAAACAGCTACTCGTTTGTGAAGGAAGTCAACTCAAGTCAATAGATTGCAGAAACCTCTTTCTCCTTGTAGGCAGTTAATGCATCCTTGTCATCCCTTTCCTAACAGCCAAATGGGGAGGAGATAGAAATATAAAATTTTAAGACTACTATCCAACCAAGATTAGCGTTTTTTGGTGAGGGTATCGTTATGCAATGATAACGAGATGTCTAGTGCAGACGTTTATAATAATACTAGAAAGTTATGGTTTTATCCAAAATCGGAGACAAAGAATTTACTAACCCATCTTAAACTCAATTACAGATAAACTCCGTCTTTTCACCAAAATGCAATGATATCCGATCAAATCTCCGCTGCAACAATACGATGAAAGTCAACAGCCTCAATTAATTAAGTAAATTTAACTGAGAAGTTAAGTGCACTGAGAAAGTATTGCTCAAATATTTTAATATTTAAATTCAAATATTTACATATACTCATTTTCACCAGTACAGCACTTGAACATGCTTTGGGACAAATTCAGCAAGGTATTGATTATGACTTGTGATGGGTTTTTCTAGTGTTCACTCACCATATACATATATACACGAATGCATAGCAAAATATTAAGATTAGAATCCAAATAATTTTTATAGCTAACCAATGAGTTAACGAGTACATTCTGACTCGATCGTTGTTTATTCCTACACATTTAGCTGCAGCTGTGAGCAGTCTTTTTGAATCACCAAGTGTCTGAGAATAAGTCATCAGTTTAGGCTGTACATTCAGAGTATCCCAGCTTCCTTGCATCCAAGACGGAAATTCGCATTCGCCCTGTGGGAATTCTGGCCAGGACAACTCATTCTCTTAAATATATACAGGTTTGTGTAAAAAATATGTGGGAATTTTACTATCAAAAAATAATCTTATCATCATGTTTTCAAGCTTTGAGAATAAGTCGATAAACTTGGATAAACGATACCTGGAAAAAATTTAAATGATTCATAGCCGTCAGAACTGTTGCTCAACAGGTGATCACAGGTGGAATCATTGGAAAGCGCAGCGACGATGTAACCAAGTCCAGCAATATCATCCTTCATTAACTGTAAAATTGACAGTATTTTGAGGAAACTGTGGCACAAATTGACACTATTTAAAAGAATAAAAAGTAAATCAGTAGAAAATGACATTTATTATCATTTATTATTTAAATTTATTTGCGTACTAATACAAAATTCGGTGTCGCATTGGAAATAAACATTTATTAATTGAAGTTCTGTTGTATACACATCACTTGCCTAAATACAACATATAGGGAGTACCGCTTTATCGGAGGCAAGACTGTCGTATTTGGAAAAGATATAAAATCTGCTTTGATTTAATTAAGTGACTTAATTAAATCCGTTGCTTTTTGGTGTATTGTAATGAGTAATGAGCAATAAAAGGGATATAAGTTCTTACACCACACCGATATTCTTCAACCTGAGGATTATATATGACAAAGTAGCGCTGCCGAGACACTTCATCAGCTGGCCAAGTTCCAAGACATTGTAGATTCAGCTCTAAATAAAAGCGAATATGATGATAAGTTTGTTGAAGAACCCAACAAACCTTTCAATCCCACCTAGTAATTTGTTTAATTCCGAACTACCAAACTTAAAAAACCAACCAGAAGGCAGAAGAAAAGAAAAGGCATTGTTAAATCACCACTTTTGATTCTTCAAGCGACTCTAAAATTTAAGTTATTTTGAAAACTGTACAACACAGTCAAGTTACTATGAGACCAGATTTGTAGCAATCAATCTGTTGCCTTAATGTTTTGAAACCAAGATAAGCACAACTACTGCTGTTTATGCATGCAATACCAGGTGCAATATCGGCGATCAAGCGCTTGTCACGAATTTAGCCGTAAGAAAGTGGCCGCTGCTCGCTAAACTTACTTACCAAAATTTGGGAAATTGCAGCCACGAAAAGTTATTTCCATTTGGTGCTGATTGTCGCAGTTGTTTATAGTAGAGCTTCGTCCTCGCGACGCAGCCTTTTCCGAGTATGTACAGTGAAGAGTACCGGCTAAAGTGTATGTCAAAAAGGCTCTGCCACTGACCGGACACGGCTGTGGGACTAGTTCTTCTGGATTTCCTAAAACACAAATGTTAAGGCAATATCACAGACGACAAATCTACCACTACTACCGATTCTTGCTTTTACAAGATTTTCATTTTTCTTGTAAAAAGAGAGCCATTATTGTTGATAGTGAAATAAAAATTAGAGCAAAATAATAGCTTTCTATTGCTAACTATCGCTAACTCAAGTAACAGCGCAAGCCACGGATTAGGTAGACCATCACCTCTCAGCATGTTATTAACGTAATGTAAAGTTCCAGAATGCAGATAAAATAGATAAGTTTGTACTTCGTTTTTGTGCAACAATAAAGTACCAAATACAAAACAACTGCAAGGCAGGACAAGGTTCCGTGGGCCTTGGTGTCCCCACCACTTTGTCAGGGTAGTACAACTTACGCCACAGCATAATTCCGTTCCCATAAGACGTGTGCATTGGAGCAATGCAAGAGCTGCGAGCTGATTCTTGACTAGAATGGCAATGACTTTCTGAAACATTAAAATGCCATTTAAAACAAGTTTGTAAAACAGCATCAAATTGTTTTCGATTTTTCAAAAATTTTGGCTACGTCCGACCTGGGTAAAGGCATCTTTCATGGTGTATTCACTAAGATTGCTCGGAAAGAATGTTTACTTCAGAAACTCAAATGAACAATTTTGCGCTTACCGTTAAGTGTTTGCAGTTGCAAGATATTAGGTGTTCGTTGGACTATGGTAAAACACCGAAAGCACATCCCGCCCATGACTAGTCTGAAAAGCAAAATATTATTAGAAATAAATGGAGGGTCTTATCTCGATTACCCTCCCACCACTTAAAATCCTTAAAACTTGACCAAATATTAAGCTAAAATTTGGTATTGGTATGTTTTCGACTACGCTGAGTTCAAATATAGCATAATTGATCGATTTCGCGAAATTCGATTTTTTCAATTTCTAAGGGGGGACTAAGGGAAACCGAAAATTGTTTGCCTTCGATATTGCCGAAAAGATGTATATAGGGGTTTTCGGGGTCGTAGAACACGAATCTGAAGTACGTTTTTGATTCAGCTTTTTGTTAGCTCAGTATAAGCTAAAGATTTAAGCTCAAGATGTAAGCTTATTCTGAGCTAACGAAAAGCAGATTCTTGACGGACTTCAGATTCGTGTTCTACGATACGACCCCGATAACCCCTATATACATTTCTCAGCAAACTCAAAGACAAAAAATTTTCGGTTTCCCTTGGAAAACCCCTTAGAAAACCCCCCCCCCCCCCCCCCCCCCTGAGAAAACGAAAAAATCTAATTTCGCCAAATCGAAAAATTTCGCTATATTTGAGCTCAGCGCAGCCGAAAGCATGCCTATACCAAAGCAAGAGTACATAATAAAGAGTATGAAACTCTTACACTAGCATGTACAAATCATGCTAGGTATGCTCGGTTCATTAACTCGGGACCCCCCCCCCGTAACTTCCGGGGGGGGTCCCACTTTGCACTAATTACACGCTTTCATATAAGCGTGTGTCTGCTCGCTGATTGGCCCACTAACCTAAGGCTTACTGTAAGTAATTTATTAGTTATTTTAATTAAGTAATTATAACTTTAATTAGTTTAGTACAATCAAAAAACTATTTCGACAACTTTGTAGCATTTTTTCTGCTCTTTCCAATGATATAAAAATTGCTGCACACTACATTCCTGCAAATTTTTGTATTGTGCAACAATTTTTATATCATTGGAAAGAGCAGAAAAAATGCTACAAAGTTGTCGAATTAGTTTTTTGATTGTACTAAACTAATTAAAGTTATAATTAATTTTTTAAAATAACTAATAAATTACTTACAGTAAGCCTTAGGCTAGTGGGCCAATCAGCAAGCAGACACACGCTTATATGAAAGCGTGTAATTAGTGCAAAGTGGGACCCCCCCCCCCGGAAGTTACGGGGGGGGGTCCCGAGTTAATGAACCGAGCATACCTAGCATGATTTGTACATGCTAGTGTAAGAGTTTCATACTCTTTATTATGTACTCTTGACCAAAGTTTAGCTCATTTGGTCAAATTTTACGGATTATGAGTGGTGGGGCGGAATCAAGATAAGACCCCCAATGGATATTAAATAGTGCATAGAGGCGCGGTCACACATTTCAACTCCTCACCTGGATGATTGTGATTATGTAGTCCCAAGTCCCATGCCAGCTAGAGAAATTAAAATATCAAAGTTAACGATGTGGTGAATTGGAAAAATTCAGGAATACTCTCTACAAACAAAATAGTTAATGGTGACAAAAATTACAACATGGATTACAGCTGTATCCCCTTACTTCTTCCCTAAAATGTATCTTTGACCCGCCTTTTCATAGCAGTCACCCCAGTTAGGAATTGATGATGGTCCGACAAAAACTGGCTTATAATTGATCGGTTCTCTGATTCCAGCAGCCAAGATTTTTGCTGGATTTTCGTCATCTTGCAACTGATACGTTCCATGGAAGCTGTTGGGGAAATTGCAGCCAGAATATTCTTCCTCCTCTTAAAATTATAAATTATACCAAACTATCATATTGTTCTACGTTTGGAAGTTATTTCTAGTGACTTGTCTTCTGTAACTTGTCGCGGGCGTCGCCCCTTGGCCCTTACGAGTCGAAAAATCAAGTCCTACGACAGCGAAAAGCTTTGTGTTATAAACTCAGCGACTTAGCGTGGTCAAAAACATATCCATACGAAATTTTATGCGATTGCTCAAGTTACCCTTTAGCATCCATGTGGGGATGATGGGAAAGGAGGTTACGGAACGTATTAACGGTCAAACCTCGACCTTTCTCAGTCACACCACACCTGAAGATATGGTAGTTCTACCGAATCAACGAATCTGGCTTTTCTGAGCTACTAGAACTCCGGTAGGCGCACACCATACAATTTTCCGCAATTGTCAGAAATGCTCTTCTCCGGTAGGCGCACACTTTGTACTAAACTGAGGGTATACTGTAAAACGCTCTACTCCGATAGGCACACACCTTACTAAACTGAAGGTTTACTGCAAAACGCTCTACTCCGGTAGGCGCACACCATCTGTTAGGCAGTTAGGAGGAGTAGGGAGTTAGGCAAAATGCCATTCTCACGACAAAAATCAACGGCAGTCCCTTCTAATTGACAGATAGTAGTAATTTCTATCAACGTGGGATCGCGAACAGCATCCATTGCAAAGTGTTGCTACTACTGTGGCTTGATGTAATTTGTTCCTCTTATATAGCTTTTCCTAGCGCCAGAAAGTCCACTTAATTACAGAATTGGCGCCTGTAACGGCGGCGGTATATTAACGACGACAAGAAATCACTATTTGTAAAGCCGATTTCACACGATGGGGATTTTCATGGGGATTCCCCTGGGGAATCCCCCGGGGACACAACATTCGAAAGTTTTCCGAAAAATCCCCAGGGGATCCCCATAGGGCCTTTTCATGGGGATTCTGTTCACACGATGGGGACAGTCCCCAGGGGATTCTTACTATGGAT
>JASAND010030297.1:0-34514 GCA_030248195.1 Trissonchulus latispiculum | reverse complement strand
TTTTGGAATCGTCAGGAACTCGAGATTTCGAAAATCCTGAAAATTCCGCAATTCCGGGAATCATTTACGGAAAATCTAAATTTTTTAAATTTTCGCCGAATTTTTACCGCTATCAAAATTTCGTTACCACGATCGAATAGAGCAAGTCCAACTGCATATTTTTGCTCTTACAAGCTTTTCACTAAAATGCACCCAAATTCCGCAATTTCGGGTCTTCTAAATTCCCGAATTTTAAAAGTTTTTTCCAATACCGACAAGATGGGTGTATCATTCGAAAGTTCTTAACGAGCTGAACAACTTTTATAATAGAACGAACTCATGAAAATGCACTCATTTCCCGGAATTCACTAAAACCGGATTTTCCGGATTTTAAAAAATTTCTCCAATACCCTACAATATGGGTACCATTTGAAAGCTCTTGATGAGCTGAATAACGTTTGTAATAGAACCGATATCTGAAAATGCACAAAATTCCCGATATTAAGGAAAAACGTGCTAGCTAGTGTTAGAGACCTGGGGTTTTTTTACTGGGGAGGCGCCTCCCCCCCACTTTTTGGGTTTCCCCCCCACTCGACCTCTTCCCCCCCACTCGTCCCCCTCCCCTAATTTTTTGGGCTTCCCCCCCACTCACCCTAAGGTGCCCAGAAAGTGCCAAATTTTTAGGATTTTTGGTCAAAATTTTCAAAAATTTTCAGGCTTCGCCGGCATTTTTTGGTCGAAAATCGTCTATTTTGGTGCCAAAACGTAATTTTTGTGCACTTTTATGCTTGGTTATAGCTGTATATGTAGAAAACAGGCTTTTTATACTGTATTTTTGGCATTTTTAGCTCATTTTATTCCCCCCTCCCCACTTTTGGACCTCCCCCCCCACTCTTCCCCCCCCCACTTATTTTTGCCTAAAAAAAAACCCCAGGAGACGGTTTTCGTGAATTACGGGAATTTGGTACTTTTTCAGATATATAATAGTTCTATTACAAAAGTTATTCAGCTCATCAAGAGCTTTCAAACGATACCCATATTATGGGGTATTGGAAAAAATTTTTAAAATCCGGAAAATCCGGTTTTCGCGAATTACGGGAATTGAGTGCATTTTCAGGAGTTCATTCTTGTATAAAAGTTGTTCAACTCGTTAAGTGCTTTCGAGTGATACCCATCTTGTCGGTATTGGAAAAAAATTTTAAAATTCGGGAATTTTGAAAACCCGGAATTCCGGAAATTGGGTGCATTTTGTGAAAAGCTTGTAAGAGCAAAAATATGCAGTTGGACCAGCTCTATTCGATCGTGGTAACGAAATTTTGATAGCGTTAAAAATTCGGCGAAAAACCAAAAATTAGATTTTCCGTAAATGAAACCCGGAACTCCGGATTTTTCCGGATTTTCAAAATCTCGAGTTCCTGACGATTCTAAAAATATATACATTGTTGAGGTTTGCTCCATTGGCCAATCAGCTATAAATGGTCAAAATCTGTACACACATTTTTTGGTCGCACTATAGTGGGAATGCTAAAAGCCTGAATCGCGTACCCACCGAAAATTTCAAGCCACGCGCTGTAATGAGAACTTACAATGATTAGGATCGCTCAAAGGCTGGATGGCACGCGTGCAGACTGAAATGGCTAGTCGGCACGCGTGCTGCCGACTGAGAATGCTTCAAGCCTGTGACCTTACAACATTTTCAACATGCGCATAAATATATATATATATATATATGTATGTATGTATGTATATCTAAGTAAAGCAGACAAAGTTGGTTAGAAAGTGCTTTTGCACTTATGCATTGTCACTTATCAGCTTGACACATCCTTTGCAGGCTAACGGCTGACCCCCCCCCCGCAAATTGGTATATACCCAGTCGAAACGGGGATACGCTCACTCGCTCTATGTTTATGTGCTAAAGCTCGAAAACACAAGCACTCCGTGCGCGAGTTTTGTGTCTGTTTCGAGCTTTAAAACACGCATAGCGGCCAATTGTTTTTGAAGTGAAGGGTCCAATTTTCTGGGGGGGGGGTAAGCCGTTAGCGTGCACGTGTCACGCTTATAGTACATAGAGTATGACAGCTGTCATACTCTTATGTATTATGTACTCTTGATATAATCAAGGATTTCTCTGCCTTAAAGCGAAGGATGGCCAAGTCGCAAGGTTTGGATTTGCAATGAGCACGCCTTGGCTCCGATATTCCGGTCAATACAATAAAATGGTCGTTTTCAACACAATATGAACTCTAAACTCGCAGCAGAAGTATAGGGGATTCGGCAGTCTAATTTACAAAATATATAACATATATATATATACATAGGTTACGTAATATTGGAGCGGTAGAACACTTCACATTGGTAATTTCGCAGCACCATTACGCATTTGTGATACGAACTAAGGTTTAATGTTTTTTTCTTTCTCATTTATGTATTGTGCTTCTTATTACGCATATATTATACAATATATTACATGTAGAGTGTAGAAGCTTCATCTCTATTTTTTTGCAAAGTTATCCGAGTCCCATCGTGTTGCAGATCCGAGACAAACAAAACATATAAAACTTATTATTAAAATGCAAAGCTAACTGTGTTATATATATATACATTATAAAAATAATCTATTATATTATATATAAGTATAGTCGGGGGGGGAGGTAAAAATGATTATGATCTGATTTTCGATTTTCGATTAGGGTATGATTTTCGAAATATGGTTATTAAATACTCGCCTCAGACTACAGCTTGCCGGCGATACTAAGGCAGACGCACACCTGCGCGTAACTTTCGCAAAACTTAACCGATTTAGTTCAAATTTGGTATGGATGCATTCGAACACATTTCTGATCGATCTGCAGCAAAATTTCAAAATTTTAAAAATTTTAAATTTTTAAGTTTTCTAAGGGGGGACCAAGGGGAACCAAAAAATTTTTTGTCTCTGATTTCGCTGAAAAGTTGTATATAGGGGTTATCTTGGTCGCTGAACACGAATCTGAAAACCGTTTTTCGATCCAGCTTTTCGTTAGCTAAATATAAGCTTAAACATTAAGCTTACAACTTTAGCTTATTTCTAGCTAACGAAAAGCTGGATCCAAAAACGGTTTTCAGATTCGTGTTCAACGACCAAGATAACCCCTATATGCAACTTTTCAGCGAAATCGGAGACAAAAAATTTTTTGGTTCCCCTTGGTCCCCCCTTAGAAAACTTAAAAATTTAAAATTTTTAAAATTTTAAAATTTTGCTGCAGATCGATCAAAAATGTGTTCAAATGCATCCATACCAAATTTGAACTAAATCGGTTAAGTTTTGCGAAAGTTACGCTCAGGTGTGCGTCTGCCTTAGTATCGCCCAGTTTGCCAGACGATTTATATACCAGCATGTAGGTATGCCCTGTAATTTCCACCTGTAATTTCCACCCCATCAGTGAAATCAGCATTCGGTTGTACTCCAAGTGGGGTAGCAGTCTCAACTTAGACCATCTTTTTTCCCGCACAAGTGGGGTAAAAAGATGGAGTGGGGGAAAAGATGGTATAACAAATTTCGTTCCTTTATCGACATAACAGCACATAAATGGCATTTAAAGGCATAAACGCAATATACATATATAATAATATATAATATATTTATAATATATATCTATATATATCTATTATATATCTACTTCTAAAAACTCGCTGCCAGCAGCCAGGCATACGTAATATTATCCATCAGGCAAGTCAAACTTAGCAATGGACCAGCAAAATCCTACAAAATCCTTGCCAACAAAATCTTATTTTCTCCTGTAATTTATAATTTAATCGCCGTCTACGGAAACTTGACTGATGAAATGCACCTTTCACAATATTAACGTTCAAGAAATTTTTTACTTGATGGGTGGCAAAATAGGCGCCTAAATCCTAATCACGGGAATCTACTTTTTGTAAAAAGCCTGGTGTTTTGAGGATTTTCCGTTCACATGTAAATTACATCTATATATACGTATTCAAACACATATTACACTGAAACCTGCGCAAAATTGCAATCCTCCGGAAAATATACGTACTCTTTTCCGCCACAAAAGTCTACTTACGTATATGTGGTAGCAAGATAGTAAAATTGGCAAGATAGTTATCTTGCTAAAATTTTAGCAAGATAACTATCTTGCCACGAAATTTAGCAAGAGTTCTTGCCAAAATTGTTGGTAAGATAGTAATCTCACTAGAATTTAGCAAGATCATCTCATCTTACCAGTTTCAGTATGAAACATGTTTTCAATTTGGAAACAAAGAAAATCATTAGTATATATATATATATATATATTTGTATATATATAATATATATATATATACTTTCATGAAGACACCTTTCATACTGAACCTGATAACTATCTTACTAAATTCTAGAGATTATATACTATATCTTGCCAACCAGGCGCGCAGCCAGGGGGGGGGGGGGAATTGGGGGAATTGCCCCCCCGAAATTGTGTTGCCCCCCTGGAATTTTTTCCTGCCACGTGTGTAAACGCCTATTTTTCAAAAACGTGTTTCGCACTAAAAAATAAGTACCAATTATCCTATTTGGTCGACTTTGACCACCTTCTGCATTATTTAGGTGCATGAACAAGCACTGCGCCTTAAATATTATTGCAATTTCAACGAATGCTCTATAAAAATTCCACGAAGGTCACGAAATAGACAAATTTCTCAGCTTCTGGGGGGCCCCGCCCCCCAGACCCCCCGGCAAATTTTTCATCCCCCCCCGAAATTTTTTTCTGGCTACGCTAGTGTTGCCAACAAACGTACATATATACAGTAATGAACCGTTTTGTATGGTGTGCGCAATGCGCATACCAAAGTAGATGCCTTTTACCGTATGCCCCCTAATTTGTAAGGTGTGCGCATATATACACCAAAGTAGATGGTTTTGAGAAACTTGAAAATTTTGTAAGGTGTGCGCATACCAAACAATCACCCATAACTACCTTGCCAATTTTACTATCTTGCTACGACGTATATATACATCCCCTAGAATACAACACTACGTACACTACAATTCACTGTATGCACTACTACAAAAATGAGTACGTAACTGTTTACTACAGTAAGAACGAACCCCAGACATCATACTCAGCCGTTAGATAGGGGGAGACAACCAGAGGGCTCTTTTCACCAGATCCCTTTGTGCGCTTTTCTCTCACGTTCTTTCCGAAGAAAAGCGAAGAAGCAAACATGTAATGATTGATAACAGTGATAGTGATGAGTGATATTTTAAATATGCAACGCTGGCAACGTAATATACATACGGATCAAATCCAAAAAATACATAAACCGCTTGGGCAATAAAATTATATATCCTCCATCGTATAAGAAAGCTATAAAACCAATTATA
Source organism: Trissonchulus latispiculum (assembly GCA_030248195.1). Lineage (NCBI taxonomy): Eukaryota > Metazoa > Nematoda > Enoplea > Enoplida > Ironidae > Trissonchulus > Trissonchulus latispiculum. Next base: position 29,173 of record JASAND010030297.1, on the reverse strand, counting down.
TACGTATATATATATATACATATATATATAATAAACTATGCAAATGTATGCATATGAAGCAAAAATGTCAATGAATCGAATGTAAATTGAATAAATGAGACCATTACAATGCTGATACTTAAGTCGACTGCACAAAGGAAGCAATAACAGTATTAACCATGTTAACCATTAACCAGCCTCAAACATACACATAAAATTTTAAATATCATATATATATATATATATATATATATAACACAATACATATATATTACGCATATACGTTGTATACCTGTAATGCATAATGTAGACTTTTTGCGTCACACGACCAGTGTTGGGCGCGGGCCGCGGGAACCCGCGGGGCGGGGCGGGGCGGGGCGGGGCGGGCCAAAAATTAGTACCCGCAGTGCGGGCCGATGCAGGCCGATTTTTTGTGAGACAGGGTAAGAAAGTTTAAATTTTTGACGAATTCTAACATTATAATGGAACTTTTCCTCATTGAAATATATTTTGTCTTCCTTATCTTCCTTTTCCCACTTCTCTTTTCCTTATAATTTTGAATATTACTCATTTACCATTTTCTGCAGCTAATAAGCGGCGCTTGGTCTTGGTGGACTCGATTTGTTCAAATTGAAAACAAATGTTTACGATCTTTGTCTGCTCTTGCCACCTTAGGCCATGTTACCCTATTCTTTAATAGTTATAAATGTATCAGCGTTGGTTGGTTGGTCGTCCCTTTAGAGCGTCGTTTTAAAACGAAGTAGTTCTCTCAAATTTCAGAATTGGAAAGAGGTCGAGCTTGGCTTACAAGGAAACATTTTTCTGGCGACATAGAACAAGCAAAGGTACTTTCTAGCGTTTCAGACAGACCAGTTAAATTGCAGACTGACAGTCTTTAAACACCGATTTCTCCTTTTACTTGACCATTGAGAATTTTGTGTCTTCATAATCATAACACGTAAACATAGCTAATTTTAGATTTTTTAAATTTGCTTAATTTCTGCACTTTAAGCATACTCATGGAAAACGTGTTTTTGGGTTTAAAGCCAAACCGGTCCCATTTTAGTGAAGAATTGGAAATTTGACGAAATTGAAAATTTGGTTGAATTTTACTTGATTTCGGTCACCTGGACAACACATAGACAGATAGATAAAAGGTAAAATTTATACCGTATTGACCAGGAGGCTCTACTGAGTTAAGAATTGCATGAATTTTCCTTTTGCTGCTACAAAAAATTTATCTTGAAATTCGGGTCTTTCCTCGCACATGGAGTTTTCCCCACCGAGTCTAGATCATCCCCAGCTCGCACCACAAGCAGGAACTACAGTCAAATCGCACATGCCACCGCAAAGTTTAAGACATATCCTCTGTACAACTGTAACTGTAATTCGCTTTGGGCAATGTTTTCCAGTAGTTTAGGATGGCACTCCAAAATTCACCGAAATTTTCAAAGTCCCAACAAAATAGCTGAGAAGCAGTGGTGGGCTACAACAATACAGTCGCTAGGTCAAAATTCTTACATTAGAAGTCAATAAAAATTTGATAAACGCACGACTGCAACTACATGAATGCTTTTGAAAACAACAATCGCGCATATGTGGCAGTTTCTATGGACGAATAATCAATTAAAGTAGCAATTATTTAATGCTATGATGCTTGCATAACTTAAATTTAGTTGCGGGCCGCCGCAGGCCGAATTTTATTGATGCGGGCCGTGGGCCGGCCCTGTGCGGGTCAAAAATCTGAGCGCGGGCTGCGGGGCGGGTGCGGGCCGCAAATTTTGGCCCGCGTCCAACACTGCACACGACACAGCCAGGTGAAACATATTAGGTGCTCGTGTGAGAAGTTTATGTATAATCAGAGCAGTGTTTAACGCTCAAGACCTAAACTGAGGAAAACCAATATCAAACTCGCTCGGCTATCAGGCAAAAAGAGTCAAGAACCTGAACCTATATATATGTACCAGGTGGCCTCAGCTATTTGCTCTAATCTGCAAATGATTTCTCAAAGGGCCATCACGGAACGAATATGAGTTCTGGCCAAGGTCTGATAACTAATTTGTGGTTAGGTTAGGTTCATATATATATATATATATATATATATATATATATATATATATATATATATATATATATATATATATATATATTCGCATGATAGATCGGTCCTTCTATGCGCCAGCAGTAAACAGTATTTGTCAATGTGTGAAGACAGAAACATGATGCTGAAGAGGTACCTAGGCAAAGCTGCTTGTCATGGCACGCCTAAGTTTAGACAGAGGCCTATGCACAATACTTATACCACGTGCCGGGATATATAGTTTAGGTACATAGATATAAAAGGTCACGAAAGGATAAATACGAGGATGGCACATATAATTCTCATATATGCAAATGTCTTGTAGCAAACATTTATTGAACAAAAATTGTTGTATTTAAGGTAACACATGCAAGTACACGAAATTGTGCTCTGGAATTTTTGGGGGGGCACTTTTCGGGCTCCCCCCAGTCCCAAACTCACTATAATGCTACCCGCTCCTACAGAGATTTAGCGAAAAATGGAACTAGAATTTACAATCTGACAAAGTCTGACATGTCAGATTGCAATCTGGCACAAATGTTTGGTCAGTTCACGATCTGACATGTTTCGCTATTTGACAACGACATATATAAGTCTAAGTTGTAGACTGACAGACAACGGGATATATATATGTGTATCAGTTAGCGAAACATAGGCGGATATTGGGAGGAAAAATATCCAGTGCTCAGCGCATTATAATATACGTAACTATGTACCTAAATATTACATAGTTTCGCTTCTGCCCAGCAAATGGCTCAAATCAGTGCAAGCCAACCTCAACAGATAGATTCAAATGAAACCGAGGGAATAAGTCAGCATGGAGCTTTGAAGTCCACGGGTCGTCTGCTTTCTAATTGCGGAAACAACTCCATTTATATCAGCATATACAAAGCTTACTCAATTTTTAAGCCCGAGAAAAGGGAAACCTGTTAACGGAGGGGGATGATGCCAGATGAACTGACTTAACGAACACAGTCCAGCTAGTAAAGCACAAATGCTCTGAGAGCTCAGCATATATATATACGGGAAAATTGTTTTAAATGTTTCCTCTGCACTGATTCGCTAAAACCGATAAGATCCTTAACAGGAAGATTGACTACATAAAAGTGAATCATTTGGCTCACAGGTTTGAAAATTGAGTTCCCCTATAGAAACCATACGTATATATAAATCTATGAATGGATAAAAGTTAGTTACAGTCGTATTGGAATCCAGTGTCCGGTTAAACTCTGTGTTGTATGTATGTATTAGAGATGTACATTTCGGCCCATCGGCTCGGTCAGGTCCGCATTGGGGCCAGGGCCAGTATAAAAAGCGGACGCGGGGTATAAAAAGAGGACGCGGACGTAAGGTATAAAACGCGGACGCGAACGCGGGGTATAATTTGCGGACGCGGACGCAAGGTATAAAACGCAGACGCAGAAGTGAAGTATAAAACGCGGACCCAAAACGGACGCTAATATAATCTGCTTGCAGCATAAAGTAATCAGGTTTCATAAATGGTTTTACACAAAGACGCACTTCTAATAGAACTTTTGCCCTAAAACGTTTGGACGACGTCATAAAATAGCTGCAATAATTTACAATCATAAGAAAAATATTTCACTCTCACTTTCACTCAGGTTTCACATACTCTGGGGTTACCCTGAAGTTTTTGGGGTTAGGCTAACCTTAAAAACTATAAAATATGAAACTGCGAGCGAAATGTAAAAACTACGAACGAAATCTTGTAGAAATTACAAGACGCAATCTTTTCTACATCTACGACTTGTACAAAACCTTTGTTCTATGTATCATCCACAAAAAAGATTCCCCCAGTTTCTGCGAGAAATTGTAAGGAAGTTTTCCCGCATTGATTTAAACTAGTTGAAAGAATTAAAATTAACTCAATCCTTTTTGTACAAGGGTAGAAGACTTAACCAGAATATTTCAGTTAACTTAACTAGTCAACAATTTCGTTCAAAGAGCCCTATTTCGTTAAACATTAAAATGGTACGATTAAGTGCTAATTTTAATCTAATCCGAAATCTAAAATCTAAAATAAAATAAAATCTAAAATAAGTCTAATCTAATCTTTTTAGAAATAGGGCCACAGAAAAATTAAAAATTTTCCATAATCCCTCCTCTCACATTATAGCTGGTTGGCTCGGTGCTGCTTATATATGAATGTAGAATGTTAGGAAGGGCACAGAGATATAAAAAAATTAAATTTGAAAATTTTATTGGTTTATCGGTTTTCGCAACAGGTATTATATATATATATATATATATACATATATTTTATAAAAAATTTTGTAAAATGTTTAATTTTTTAAAATATGTATTTTGAATTTTTATTTTTTCGTTAGCATCGATGATGCTGGACATTTTTGCTGTTTGTCAACATCTGAGTTTTAACTAAGTTTTCTAAGTTTTAAAAAAGTTTTAATTTTAATACATAACATTGGAAAATTTTTAATTTTTCTGTGTCCCTATTTCTTCAATGATTAGATTAGACTTATTTTAGATTTTATTTTATTTTATTTTAGATTTCGGATTAGATTAAAATTAGCACTTAATCGTACCATTTTAATGTTTAACGAAATAGGGCTCGTTGAACGAAATTGTTGACTAGTTAAGTTAACTGAAATATTCTGGTTAAGTCTTCTACCCTTGTACAAAAAGGATTGAGTTAATTTTAATTCTTTCAACGCGGGAATTTTACGTTTAAATCAATGCGGGAAAACTTCCTTACAATTTCTCGCAGAAACTGGGGGAATCTTTTTTGTGGATGATACATAGAACAAAGGTTTTGTACAAGTCGTAGATGTAGAAAAGATTGCGTCTTGTAATTTCTACAAGATTTCGCCCGCAGTTTCATATTTTATAGTTTTTAAGGTTAGCCTAACCCCAAAAACTTGAGGTATCCCCAGAGTATGTGAAACCTGAGTGAAAGTGAGAGTGAAATATTTTTCTTATGATTGTAAATTATTGCAGCTATTTTATGACGTCGTTCAAACGTTTTAGGGCAAAAGTTCTATTAGAAGTGCGTCTTTGTGTAAAACTCATTTATGAAACCTGATTACTTTATGCTGCAAGCAGATTATATTAGCGTCCGTTTTGTGTCCGCGTTTTATACCTCGCGTCCGCGTCCGCGTCCGCAAATTATATAGTCAAGCGGGAAAAACCCACTCGCCAATGCGTGAAAAAACCCACCTCCAGTGTGGGCTTACCGGTATGAGCTATCTAGGATTTTAATAGCCTATCTTGAAGAGCATCCAAAATAACCCTGGAGGTGGAGGGTGTATTATGGTAGCTCCCTATGCTTCCCTGCAAATTTTTTGGGACTTTGAAATTTTTGGAAATTTTGGTCCGACCAAGTGCCGAAATTTTGCAAACTTTGCCGGACCACCCTGAACTACTGGAAAGACTTAGACCAAAGCAGATTATATGTACCTGTAGGGCATCTGTTGCGCTTCATGATGATATATGCCACACTGCTCTGACCCCTCCGGTGCGACCTGGGGGTGACCTGGAGTTGGCGGGAAAAACCCACGGCGGGAAAAAACCCACTTTTCAAAATTAAATTTTTTTCTAACCATTGACCGGAAAGGTCAAACCAATACATACATTTGTTTATTAGAGCCTATAGATTAAATTGGTATAGGTTTTACCTGGGTTCGACCTGTTATGGGAGGTCCAGGGGGTCAAAATCGGACATGGTGCCATTTCAAGCCAAAATTTCAATTTGTCCAAAAATGCTTATTTTTGCCTTAAAATGGGTCTAGTTTGGCTCTAAATACAAGAAAAACACGTTTTCTAAACGATGCTTAAACTGCCGAAAATAAACAATTTTTAAAAATTTCCAAAATTTGCCTATGTTTATGTGTTAAAGATACAACATTTTCAAATGACCATATGACCTCAACTTTAGTACAAAAACTAATATATTTTGATGCAGTTGTACAAAAAACAACCCGCTCTTTCATTTGGAATGGTTAGAAATGCTCCTGGCAACTTGCCAAAAATTTTTTGGGGTGGGTTTTTTCCCGCAGTGGGTTTTGTCCCGCCAGTTTGGGACAATTTTTCTCGCTAACGGCACACCCCAGAGAGGTGTTCTATAGCTCATAAGAAAGCTTACGACTAGGCCTAGCTACCTGTATAATCAGCATTTCGATATGTCAAACCATTAAAAAGTTCTGGCCAAAAATCTGAAAAGTGGGTTTTTCCCCGCTTGACTATACCTTTTGTCCGCGTACGCAAATTATACCAAAAAGTGACGTCCGCTTTTTATACCTTACGTCCGCGTCCGCTTCCGCATATTATACCTTACGTCCGCGCCCGCTTCCGCTTTTTATACCCCGAGTCCGCTTCCGCGTCCGCGTCCGCTTTTTATACTGGCCCATGGGGCCAGGCCGAAAAAATGGGCAGGATCGACTCTAAAAAGGCTGTTAAAGCACGAAAAAGTTAAAAATTTAGCTTTAGCGAAAAAATATATACCATTTAAGCTTTAGCGAAAAAATATATACCATTTTTAAAGTTAAAAGATAATTGCTATTTTTCAGCTTAAAATAGGCTTAGAAGTGCAAAAATTAGCACTATATTTAAGGTTTTGAAAATTTGACTTAATTTTTCGACACTTCTGCGATCGACAAAAAGTGGGAGGGGACCTGCCGAAATGCGACATGCCGCAAGGTAGATCTACCGCAAAGTGAGAGGGAATACTTCGGTATATATATATATATATATATATATATATATATATATATATATATATATATATAAACTTTTAGGAGATCGTGACAATATGCTTGGTTGACTGAAGTAAACCCCAGAGAGCATTGTTGAAAGAATGTCATTAGGAGAAATTTCAAAACAAACCCCCCAAAAAATAAGATAAAATGCAAGCTATAGCCAACCAGCCCAACGTGTGCTTATACACTGAAAAGAAACAAAGTATGCCACGAGGGTCTCCAAAGCTGACATCTGCCTAATGGCAACGGCGGCGTGAAATGTCAAACTTTCTTCTCAAGGTTCAGCAACTCTCAACTTCCCTGCACCACGTACGTATATATATATATAATCTTGCACGTATCTCTTTATACGAATACATACAAACAGAGTAACCTCATTATATGGAAAAACAGATAAACTCAATGATCTGTTTAGAACACTTCTGAAAAATAATAGGTAAAGATTTCAAAGTCATCGTTCAGCTGAACTGAAGATCAGCTCTAGCGTTTCGATGTATTCGTATGAGGAAGAAATTGATGAACGCTATTGTCAGAATAAGAATCTGGAGGGATGAATTATGAATCCTCACTTACTTTTCACTAGTCCTTTTGGACACAAAAACGTGCGTGAATCGAAAATCCAACTATTAGAACTCAACTCCGTCGTATATATATTCAACGAGTTATAGCAAAATTTGTGATTTCTGGCTCTGCGTGTAATGTCGCCGTGTGACTTCTACAATCAAGATTTCTTATAATAATATTTCTTATAAATTCGCAATAGTTTCTGATAAATAAACGTTACTATCGATGTTTTATTCAAATCGGTGTGAAAACAAACTATTCATAGCACTTTTTGACTTTCGAAATTTCAAAATTTAGGTTAAAAAATATCAAAAATTAAAAAATGTTGCTAATTTTTGGCCCCGTTTGGGACCGGGGCCTGACCACCAGGCCGGGGCCTGAATACATCCCTAATATATATTTATAATATATATTATATATTTATATATGCGTATATATGTATTATTGCTCCTCGCAATTCAGCGAACCTTTCAAAATGGCAAATCACAGTGAGCTAAAAAAGCAATCCGACAAAATGAAGCTGCCTACAACGCAAATTGAATTTTTAAGAAAAACGCCCAAATTATATTCCACAAAGCTAAATTGCCATCACTGAGAAGCATTTTAAAATTAAATTGATTGTCGCTAGACAACGAAAATAAAAGGGCAAAGCAATGAAGGTATGCTCCTGCAGCCAAATGATTGCTCTCACAATTTCCAGATGGGACACGCTTTACGAATGCGTATATAACACTTTATTGGCCAATACGTTGCGTATATATATGGCTTCAAGAATTCACCTAATTCTTTTTGTGTAACATTAACCAGGGCCGAGACTGCAACTGCTCAGCCAAGACTCCCAATTTATTTTATCTACAATTTACAAACATGTGTATATATATGTACTTCCTAAATTTTTGCCATGGATAAACACAAAAATAAACGCTACGTATATATACGTACGTATATATAATAGATACAGACGCTATACGTTAAACAGATCCTAACTAAGAAAACTGTTACAGACTTTGGGACGCTGCAAAAGAAGACTTCCTGGATTCGAAGTTGGAGAAAGGGAAGCAGCCGAAGAAAGAAGTCAGCAAATGGCAAGGAAAGGAGCGGGAGAGAGAGAGAGGACTCCCTTCAAAGCCAGATCTCAACTTATAGCCTAAATGCATGCCATCCAGTGCACGCCCAGCCCATAGCCAACCCAGTCATCGGGTGGAAAAATGGCACAATCAACCAAATCTAATTCAATTCAATTAAAGCCAAGGATATATGCCACGCTATTTCCTTGCAGCCATTGGGGCCCTTCTCCTTAAAGAAGGCGAAAGCAAATAAACGGACAACTCAGACACCACAAGCACACATATATGCACATGCATGCATCCATGTATATACAATATATTTTGTACGTGTATATATATATATATATATGTGGCATGCATGTGAAAACTCTCAGAAAAGAGTTTTAAGTATGCCGTGGATGGATTAGCTTATAGCCTGTGCAGCTGCCACTGACATCCATTAACTAGGCCTCACTGCAAAGTCACAGAGCCCCTACGAACGGGCAACGGTCCTACTAGAAGCTCGGCTCAACTTGCTCGTTCAGTCCCGTCCATTTCGTTCAACGACAGAGAAATTAAAAATACCCTAATGGAGAATTAAGCATGAAGAGGCTCTCTCTCCTCATCTTTCAAGATTCTTTCAAGATCTCAAAGTCTCCCTCTGTCAGCAATCCTCTCCTTCCCACTTTCTGTTCCTCTTCCTCTCATCCCATAAGAATAAACTTGCTAGATCATTTCGTTTCATTTCATTCATATATAAATAAGAATTCACACACAATAAAAATACACATATAACTGCCCCAAATATATAAATGAAATGCTGAATATATGAATATTTAATAACGTTAAATAGCAAGGTTAACAAAAAATTAAAATTTGGTTTTTGGGCTGGAACTTTCGCAAAACTAAACCAAACTGATTACCCTGAGGACCCGTGGATAGATCTTGGGCTAAGCTTTAAACCAACCCAGTTTCGCTGCTCTACGACCCACCAGTAAGTTGCAGTAAGTAGACGATAGTCGGTGATTTTTTGTTAACGGTTTCACAAAAAATCACCCGTGAACAAAAAATCACCCGTGAACAAAAAATCAGTGCCGGATCTGATCCCAGAAAGCAGCTAGCAACGTTTACTCATGAGTTTTGGACAGAGCGCACTAAATACCGTATTTAGAACCCAAAACCGCTAACGTAGTGTCCCACAACTAGGGCAACTGACCCCACTGAAGCCTTATTGATCACTGATGGCGATGAAGTCTTTTGGCTCTAAAATGCCGTTTTAAAGGCTAAAACGTTGTTTTTCGTGTTTCTGAACTTATTTCCAGGCGTTTTGGCAGAGAAACTCAGGACTTCGTATGTTGGTGGGATATGACCCCGCGGTCACGTGACCCCTGCCGGACCATTCCGGTACCGGTACCAGGTATATATATACCAACTGGACAGGCCAAAATGGCCGAAACATGTCCTAGGGGGTTTTCTCGAGCGCAGAATTCAAATCTGGCATCAGTTTTTAGGTAACTATAGTGATAGTTAAATACTGACTTCTGGAATCACGTTTACGGTCAGACGGTTCTTCAGGCCCGGCTGGTAACCAGGTTGGACTCCCAGAAGTGTCAGGCAGTCTCAAAAACAACGGCTATAAGAGGTTTCGAGGTCGCTGAGCTTGAATTTGGCGTTAGTTTTGCTCTAGCTGCTGTTCTGACTACAGTAATAAAATATGAAAGTGATTTTTTATTTGTTAAAATTTTAACAAAAAAATCACCTACCCCAGGTAGGCTCAGAGGTCCGACTGGGAACTTTTATATATGCATCGATAGCGCACAGTCGGAACATGTCATATGCCCGATATGGGTTGACTAGGATTTTCCCTTAGTAAATAGCGCATGAATAGGGCCTAGGGGCTCAAACTTATAGGGTGTAATGTCGAAATGTGTGTGTGGCTATCACCATGCGCAAAATTGGGTCTGCGAATTTCCTGTGAGTCAGGGTGGGGTGATTTTTTTTGTTAAAATTTCGGGTGATTTTTTGTTAACCTTGCTATATACTACATAACTAATATATCAGCGTATCACTCACATCTTACAGTGGTCGAAACGATAAAAACTTCTGAGCAAAGGTTCTGGAGCTTTCTACGTATAATATACATATACTAGGAGGGGAGGAGATTGGGCATCAACCCCATTCTCGAGGGCCCCCTATCGGTCTCTTCCCTTCTCCTTACGGCAACACCACCAGTTTCGGGGATTCCCCCTCTTTCACCTTAAAGAGCTCAGAAATTAACAAGTTTTTACGATTTCTGGTCAAAGTTTCAAGAAGCTTTTAAGCTTGCATGTAGAAAAAAGGACAATTTGTATAAAAAATGTAAAAAAGCTAAATTGTGTGGGATACACCGGCGAGTTATCCTGGAGCAAACATCTCCTTGGAAGGCTAGTAGGAATTCTCCGGCAGTTGGTGACGGGATTAGTCCACGGATTCTACAGGGTCTGATACCGGCGCAATCGACAACTAGGGCATCTGATCGCTTTGTCAGAAACTCAAACATCTGGGGCCGATGTTATAGAGCGATTTAACCCGGTGAAATCACTAACCCGGGTTAGAAACCGGGTTATCAACCCTAACCCAATGTTATAAAAATGGGTTTAGCAAAACCCGGGTTTCGCTAATGGGGTTAGGGTTAGGTTTAGGGTTAACCCTTAACCCAATGTTATAACCAAACCTGGGTTTGAAACCCGGGTTAAAATTGGGGTTAAATCCAGCAAATCTCAACCCTCCTCAGTGAGGAGGGTTAACAGTTAACCCGGCCCGGATGAGATTGAATGAAAAAACTAATTTAGAAATTTTTGAAAATTAAGTGGAATACATTTTTCATATATAATGCTTTCTTCGTGGTTGCATTTTCTGAACTTCATTTTCACTTCAAATTTATCATTTCTAGCTTTCATGAAAAGGGTTAAAAATGAAGATTGGGGTTAAAAACGGGGTTAACCCCAAAAATAACCGGGTTAAATCCTTGCTGGTTGAGTTAGCTGATTGCATGAACTAATTGGGGTTAAAATCGGGGTTAACTCATAGGGCAACCGGGTTAACTTAACCTAACCCGAAAAATTCTTTATAATACAGGGTAAACCCCAAGGGTTAACCTAACCCCAAAATTTCGGGGTTAACCCCAAAATGGACTTAACCCGGGCCAGCCTTAACCCCATTTTTATAACATCGGCCCCTGAACAGTGCCGAAATCAAACTGCCAACATCACATGGATAGCTACTTCCCGTTTGCAACGGCTGTGGAACAGGCTCCCTAATGATGTAATCAACCTGCGAAGTTCCAAGGGATCCCGGTGATCTGTTCTGTTCACCGATACCTCAAAGATCCACCAGAGTACTGAAGAAGTATATATATAACTGAAGAAGTAAGTATGTGTAATAGGTATGTAGGTACAAACGTATATATAGCATAATTTATATATGTTGATCTACAAATAGCAAACAAGAGCACAAACCACCACAACAACGAAACAAACAACGACCATGCAAGCCAGAGGGTAATACGTATATATAATATATACAAGTAGGAAAAATGCTCCTTGCAGTCGCATGAAAAAGTTAATATGAGCTATGATGGTCAACATTTAAATGTGTCAAGGACAAGATTTAAAATGTTTAATACGTACAGCTTTGCAAAATTAATGTTTATGCGTCGTTATTCATGCAAGCCATTTCAGTGTTGGATTAAAATAAAAGTAAGCAAAAGCTAAATGAGCGTCAATATGAGCCCAAGAGAAACGTAGCGGCTCATATTAGCCGTTTACATCTTGTCCTCTACTTATTTAGATGTTGGCTCATATTAAACATTTTAAATCTTGTCCTTGACACATTTAAATGTTGACCATCATAGCTCATATTAACTTTTTCATGCGACTGCAAGGAGCATTTTTCCTACTTGTCCTCCGTCTAGTTTTTGGGAACGCTGCCATAACTGTGGCAGCAGCAATCACAAATCCCACCTGGGTTTTTTTGCGCCACAAACTGCGAAATTACGCAATTTTTTTTCTGAAATACGCAAAAAATTTTGGGCCTTTGCGCCACAGTAAGCAAAAATTTTTGAGCCAAAATATGCTTAAAAAATGCTATTTGGAGTCAAAAATTTTAAAATTCTCCTAATTTTTGCTGGGGGTTGCCGCCCCCAGACCCCCACCTCGTGTGTATATATATACATTTGCTTATTTGAGTTTACTCCAAAACTTTATGGTTGTTTGTTGTTGATTGATGTTGATGCTAAAGCGTTGTATTGTATCAGCTGTTTTGTTTTCCACTATATAATTCAAAAGTGCCTTTGCAAAATTGTTTAAATATGCTTAAAAAATGCTATTTGGAGTCAAAAATTTTAAACTTCTCCTAATTTTTGCTGGGGGTTGCCGCCCCCAGACTCCCGCCTTGTGTGTACATTTGCTTATTTGAGTTTACTCCAAAACTTTATGGTTGTTTGTTGTTGATTGATGTTGATGCTAAAGCGTTGTATTGTATCAGCTGTTTTGTTTTCCACTATATAATTCAAAAGTGCCTTTGCAAAATTGTTTGGGGCATCAAAGCATTTTTTACAACACATCAAGTGCAGGAACCGTACGTTGATTAAAAATGAAAATTGTAGATGTATATATATCTGTTCGGCTCTACGAAACTTATATACCCCTCGCACGTGGCCGCACAATTTTCTTAGAACACGAAAATGGACGGTTTTTGAATCAACTATTTATTAATTTCTTGAAAAGTTTTGAACTACAAAAGACATTTTTGAAAAATTTTTGCGCCTTCGGCGCATCTACATAATTGTTCTATTTCGTTCCCAGCTTTAACATTAGCGTTCTTTCTTTAGCGTATTCGTCCTGATCTTTCTTTAATGTAGTTAAAACGACATAATGTTAAATAATCAAAATACGTTGTATTCATTTATATATGTCGAAAACAAGATAGTGAAATCGCGAAAAAATTTTTCAGAAGACAAACTTCTTGCGAAAACACACTCACAGTTGCGAAGTCCAATTTTCAACAAATTCCTGCTGATAAATGTTTCATATATATATATATTCTATTCACCCACTTTCGCGCTAAGAATTGCGTAAAATTTTCGAAGGCTCCTCTCTGGCGTGGCGAACGATAAATTAAGCATTTAAAATGCTTTAAAACGTTAAATAAAGTATAAAATAACACAACGCTGCCTTTTGGGAACGCTGCCATAACTGTGGCAGCAGCAATCACAAATTCCACCAGTGAATTCCCCATGCCCAATTGGCTTTGCATGCAAAATTTCAGCCTTCCAACTATCTCCAGTAGCTTGAACCAGGAACTGGTTCAATTTTGAACCAGTTGAACCAGATCTGGCCAGGCATGGGTCGGATCACCAAAGTAACACCACCAGTGAATTCCCCATGCCCAATAAGCTTTGCATGCAAAACTTCAGCCTTTCAGCTATCTCCAGTAGCTTGAACCAGCAACTGGTTCAACTTTGAACCAGTTGAACCAGATCTGGCCAGCCATGGGTTAGATCAGCGAAGTAACACCACCAGTGAATTCCCCATGCCTAATAACCTTTGTATGTAAGATTTCAGCCTTTCAGCTATCTCCAGTAACTTGAACCAGGAACTGGTTCAACTTTGAACCAGTTGAACCAGATCCGGCCAGCCATGGGTCGGATCACCAAGGTAACACCACCAGTGAATTCCCCATGCCCAATAACCTTTGTATGCAAAATTTCAGCCTTCCAACTATCTCCAGTAGCTTGAACCAGGAACTGGTTCAATTTTGAACCAGTTGAACCAGATCTGGCCAGCCATGGGTCGGATCACCAACGTAACACCACCAGTGAATTCCCCATGCCCAATAACCTTTGTATGCAAAATTTCAGCCTTCCAACTATCTCCAGTAGCTTGAACCAGGAACTGGTTCAACTTTGAACCAGTTGAACCAGATCTGGCCGGGCATGGGTCGGATCACCAAAGTAACACCACCAGTGAATTCCCCATGCCCAATAACCTTTGTATGCAAAATTTCAGCCTTCCAACTATCTCCAGTAGCTTGAACCAGGAACTGGTTCAACTGTGAACCAGTTGAACCAGATCTGGCCAGGCATGGGTCGGATCACCAAAGTAACACCACCAGTGAATTCCCCATGCCCAATAACCTTTGTATGCAAAATTTCAGCCTTCCAACTATCTCCAGTAGCTTGAACCAGGAACTGGTTCAACTTTGAACCAGTTGAACCAGATCTGGCCAGACATGGGTCGGATCACCAAAGTAACACCACCACTGAATTCCCATGCCCAATAACCTTTGTATGCAAAATTTCAGCCTTCCAACTATCTCCAGTAGCTTGAACCAGGAACTGGTTCAATTTTGAACCAGTTGAACCAGATCTGGCCAGCCATGGGTCGGATCACCAAAGTAACACCACCAGTGAATTCCCCATGCCCAATAACCTTTGTATGCAAGATTTCAGCCTTCCAACTATCTCCAGTAGCTTGAACCAGGAACTGGTTCAATTTTGAACCAGTTGTACCAGATCTGGCCAGCCATGGGTCGGATCACCAAAGTAACACCACCAGTGAATTCCCCATGCCCAATAACCTTTGTATGCAAAATTTCAGCCTTCTAGCTATCTCCAGTAGCTTGAACCAGGAACTGGTTCAACTTTGAGCCAGTTGAACCAGATGAACCAGGCGAGATACGGTGTCGGAAATATGCTCATCGTGTTCAGCGACCCCGATTTACTATATATGGGTACCACCCCAAGGCCGAAAAACGCTGTTTTTGTCCGTTTTTAGACTATTTTAAAATTTTCGGACAGGTGTCCAAAGACGCTATTTTTTTCCATTTTTGACCATCTATAAAAATCGAACCAGATCGAAATTCGGAAAAAACATAAACTTGCTAAGTACCATTGCCTAGATATTCAAAAAATAGTATAGAAAAATTTTTCCTATGGGCCGTTCGAAAAATCGAGTTAACACAAAATTGACAAAAATCATACTGAATACAGAGAAAAAACCCCCACTTTCAAACCCGTAAGAGAAAGTCGATTTTTTCAAAGTTCATTTTTTCCGGGCAAGTTAGGTATCATTCGAAAGCTCTTGGCCTGGAGATTTCAAAAATGTAAATATTAGCTCTTAATTCCTTCCCGTTAATTAGTTATGCCTAATTAGCACTTTTCAAAATCCGCAAAGTGCCTTTATAGCTCATATTATGGGGGGCTCTCCGAGCACCCCCATGATACTGTTTACGATCTACGAATATATACACAGCCACTTACAAAACTGTGCAGAGGAAGCGCCTGATCCAGAGCCCGTTGATTGAGCAACACTGGTGTTGCTTTTGTTGGCCTTTCGAAACTTTAGCATAGTCCAACAAACGATGTATATATAAATAGACACAAAATTAGGAAGTGCAAAATTAGAATCCCCCGTAGAACAGCACCAAACTTTCAGCTCATTCAACGTATAGAGTTGCGTATAAGCAATGCTAATACGTCCAATATCTGACAATACTCAATTGAAGATGTTCAAATAGCATGAACATGTCATGAAAAAATATACACTATTTATATACAGCACCGGATGATATCACAGTTGATCAAAATATTAGTTCCATCCTACTATGGAATATTAAGAAAGTATATATAAATGCAATCGGATTTCACGGCATCCATCCTGTAGATAAATACAAAAAATCATAAAACTTGACCCGCCAATGGTGCAGATACGTACAGCAAATACATAAAGCAGGCAATATATATTCAAAACAGTTATCAGCAGCTATGGCTGGTTAAGAATAATGAGAAACTATATAAATCTGATTTGGTTTGTGTCAATCAAACAACAATTCTCAGGTTAGGTCATAAATATATACGTACGTATATATGTATACGTGTATGTATGCGTACCTAATGCTTGGCAACCCATAATGCAAGCTAATTTGGTGCAAAGATGCGGAATCTTTTGACAAAAAAGATAAGTTTTATTGCTAATTTTGTCTTGCAGCTTATCAAAGACTTGAGCTGCCACAGACACGGCAAATGTTGTGTACATACGACGTACCCATATAATTAAGTAGGTATATATATGTGTCTGTGTGTAGGTGAACAGAATATAACGAATATATAGACTTCATTTCATTTTATCTCATGTGAGAACGTGCGTATATGCGTACGTGCAAACTTGCGGTTGCGGGGCATTGTTCACAAAAATGAGAAATAAACTACGTATTCAATATATTGCAAAAGACTGTCATAAAAGGAGGTAAGAAAGAGTTGTTTGTGCTGTCAACCAGACTCACTGAAAACTCCTTCTGGCAAACCTGGTTGCGTTGATTTTGACCTACCAAGAGTATATAATAGGAAGAGTGGGAAGCTTGGCCCTTCCTAATGGAAATGGCCTGCGAGATGCTCGGCACATTAAGGCCGAAATCTCGGGGGTGGGGGGTACCGCTTACCATTGTTCATCATGTGTTTATATGCGTTTGAACTGAAATGTATTTGATTGGCTACTTAGCTACTGTAATCCTCATCAGTGCATTTCAATCCGATTTCAGTCCGATCAGTCATTTCAGATCAGTCCTCATCGTTGCATATAATCACACGCTTAACAACGCTAAGCGGTACCCCCCCCCCCCCTGAGATCTCGGGGGGGGTCCACTTATACACATAAATTTGACATAAGGTAGGGAATTAGCCAATCAGATGCGTTTTAGTTCAAACGCATATAAACACATGATGAACAATGGTAAGCGGTATCCCCCCCCCGAGATTTCGGCCTTAATGTGCCGAGCATCTCGCAGGCCATTTCCATTAGGAAAGGCCAAGCTTCCCACTCTTCCTATTATATACTCTTGGACCTACCCTACCGGTTCCTGGATTATTTTCCCTTTCTAGTGGCAGTGTGTCATCACTATGAGACGTCAACTTCAGCCAACAGAAACAAAAATACGAATAAAATTGTACAAACTGATTTGACTCCCCGAGGAACCTGGCTGGGAAGGCACACTCGGCCCATCACTCGGTGCCCATCACTACTATATATAATATGACACTACTATAATCACTCCACACCATCCAAATTGCAGATCAAAACCAAAAAATCCCAAAATATACACACGTTCTTCTCCAGTAGAAAAAGCTAGAGAAGCAAAGAAAACGCGACGGCAATATCAGAATACTTAAAAAATATATATATTTAAAGAAGCAGGATGAAAACGGCGCAAAGATTGACTCTCACAAGTTCAGCGATTAATATAAATGAGCTAGCCAAGCACCCAGTCAGAAATTAAAATGGAAAGCACAACTGCCAGTCAGAAGCCCTCATATCTTATGGAAATAGGAAAATGGAAAATAACGAATATATATACGTATATTGTATATATAGCCACCAAAGATGTATATATATGCGCCAATACCTAATAATGTATATATATATACATATAATAATATATAAGTATATATATATATATATACGTTATTCATCATATATAAAATCAGGATCTTGTCTCGATTACCCCCAATTTTCAAATTCTTACAAATTCGCCATCGCCAACTGAGCTAAAATTTGGCACGGATATATTATATTTTCGACCACACTGAGCTCAAGTTTTTTCAGTTTTCTCGAGCTCAAGCTCGATTCCGCGAAATTCTAATTTTTTCGATTTACAAGGGGCCAAGGGAAATCTTAACAATTTCGTATTCGATTATGATGAGAAGTAACATATATATATATATATATACGTACTAGGGATCGACCGGATCCAAAATTTTGCCGGATCCGGACCCGGATTCGGATCCAGTTTGGATCCGGCCGGATCCGGATCTAGTCATCCAAATACATGCAAATTTTTAAAACCTTGTTCTTTGTTAATGTTTAAATATGTATATATATATATATATATATATATATATATATATATATATATATATATATATGTGTGTGTGTGTGTGTGTGTGTGTGTGTGTGTGTGGGATTTTTTATGGTTTTGGTAATGCTTCAATGCAGGTAGTGAATTTATTTAATAATTTTCAACGATTTCACTGTGTTTGACACTGCAAATGAGTTAACAAACATTTAGCCTGAAAGAAACAATTTTCACTAAGTATATATCTAACGAATTTTTAAAATGTGTGGGCCACAGCCGCAGACATGGAACAGTTTACAATCAAAGTTTCTCAAACAAAACCAGCAGACTAGTAGATTAACATTACATTACCATTAAGTTCTTACATATGGCTTGAGAAAAACATATAAAACCAATACTTGAACATCTTAAAAATTTCACGGAAGTTAAATTTTTTGAGTTTACAAGTCGGTTAGGCTTACATGTCTAATAATTTCGCAATATATAAGTATGGTTAAACGCTTTAGATAGACCTAGCATTTTGCTACTAACGAGAAACCATTTTATTAAAAGCATCGCTTAAAAATTCAGAAAAGCACAAGCTAAAATTGGGAAAACCCAACACGTTAAGGAGCATGATAATTGCAAACTTTGTTAAATTTTTTTCTATAGATGTCTTAAAATATATATATAACTACTTATGGAGACCTATTTAACACTAATTTATAAAAAGTTAATTACGGAAAAAATGTAGAAATTCATTTAGCATGACTTGCGAAAAAATTAGTTAACAAAATATCAGAATCTACTTATTCAAGTTCAGTTGGATATAAAAATACACGGGGGTCTGAGGGCGGTAGCGGGTAGCCCCCAGTCAAAGCCACACTCTTAGCACGAAAAATCGCTCCTAGAAATTAATTTAGAGCACTCCAGGCATTTATATTTAAGTTTCAGTAATAAATTTCCTGTGGTTCGTTAACTGCAAAAATGATCCGGATCCGGATCGTTTTTCTGGCGGATCCGGATCTGCAATTTTCGGCAGGATCCGGATCCGGATATCCGGTCGATCCCTAAATTACGTACCTACATATATAGGTAAGACTTTTTGGGTTCTCGCAGAACACGAATCTGGATTCTATTTTACAATTCACCATTTTGTCACCGCAGTAAGCTTACGACGTTATATACTGACCTAACGGAAATCAGAATCGAAAAACGGACTCCAGATTTTAGTTTTGCGAAGCGCTCAGACTTATATCTGCAAATTTTGTTCCCGGAAAATTCGCGCGTCTATAGCAATTACGTCACATTCTTTGATAAATTTTAGTTTCAATTTCCATTTGATACACTGAATGACATAACATTTTCCGTCTGTAGTTTCATTGTTCATAGCGATGAGGACGGAGCTGACAGAGGTCTTGTCTCGATTACCCCTAAATTCAGATATCGCAAACGCTTTCTATTTCGCGAAACTAGTTTCTTCGCAAACGCGGCCAAATATGGTATAGCGCGGCGGGAAATAAAAACCCAAATTTTCGAATTTTGGCTGTAACTTTTTCATTAAGCGACAAATCGAAAATCTAACGATAACTACCATGAGGCCTTGCGAAGAGCTTCAAAATGAGCCATAAAACGTCTCTCTAGCGCTTACCGTTGGTGAGAAATTTTCGACCAAACCGATGGGGAAAAAACCCAATGCGGGAAAAAAACCCATGGGCGGGAAAAAAAACCCAGCCGAATTTTTTGCTGCAAGCATGCCAGAAAGGTTTTGACTATACCATTCGAAAGAGCGGGTCATTTTTAGTACATCTGAATCATAAAATACCAATATTTTTCCAAAAAATCATGTCAAATTGACTTTTCAAAATTTCGTATGTTTAACACGTAAACATAGGCAAATTTTGGAAATTTTTGAAATTTGCTTAATTTCTGCAGTTTAAGCATCCTATCACATAGAAAACGTGTTTTTATTGCATTTAAAGCCAAACCCGACCTATTTTAGTGAAAAATTTAGCGATTTTTGGCGAAATTTGAAAATTTGGCTTGAAATGGCACCATTTCAGATTTTGGCCACCTGGACCTCACATGGAAGGTCGAACCTAGGTAAAATCTATACCAAATTAATCAGGAGGCTCTACTGAGCTAAGAAATGCATGAATTTTTCCTTTGCTGCTAATGGTTAGAAAAAAATTTCATTTTGAAATTTGGGTTTTTTCCCGCACATGGGTTTTTTCCCGCCGAGTCTAGGTCACCCCCAGGTCGCACCACAGGCACTAGAGCCAAATTGCATACACCATCGTGAAGTTCGAGACATGTCCTCTGTGAAACTGTAATCCGTTTTGGGCTAAGTCTTTCCAGTAGTTCAGGGTGACCCCCCAAAGTTGACCCTGCCTGACCCCCATGTTGGGACCAAAAATTCCAAAATTTTCAAAGTCCCAAAAAATTTGCTGAGAGGCAGCGGGAGCTACAATAATACACCCTCTAGGGTAGTTTTGGACGCTCTTTAAGATAGGCTATTAAAATCCGATCTAGCTCATATGGGTGACTCACACTGGCGATGGGTTTTTTTCCCGCATATCGGATTGGGTTTTTTTCCCGCCGCGCTATATATACCATTGGCAACGTTTTGGGCCAGTTTCAGCCAAATCGGAGAAATTTTATTCTTTCCGATTTTTCGGCCCATTTATTTAAGTTTTTGATCCCAGTGTTGGGTACAAATTTTTCAACAATGTCATCAAATAATTAGACAAGTGTGTCGATACTAGTCTTTGGCGAAATTATTCAACTTCAACCTCTGAGGGATTCCTTCCCAAACCTTGGCCAACCGCCAACCAAAGCTTCGTCCTCCAAAACGAAAACCTATCTCCGCAACTGCACATATATATAAACTATATATATCTGCATTAATGAAATGCTCCCCTGACTATACCTAAAATATTTTCTACGTAGTAGATGTATATATATATATATATACACATATATACACTAATACCTTCCAAACCAAAAGCCAAGCTTACGACTGACTGAGCCTCCTCTCGCAAGAGATAGCACAGTAATCCTCAAATTAATATGGCAACGTCAGACTTCCGCATATGTATCATTAGTCAAACAATACGAGGAGATAATCTGCTGAACAGCTTTGGAAAACGTCAGGTCCGAAACCTAAGCGTCTCCGAGAGCGAGAGAGAGAAAGAGAGAACGGACACAAATACGTATCTGATCTAAGTTATGAGGGACAGTCAGCAGTAAAAGAATAAGAAACAATATCTTGTGTGTTAAGATTCTAGAGCATCAGAAAACGAAAGATAGAAAGAAAGAGATATATAGAAAGAGAGTCCGAGTCAGTGTCTAGGCATGTGTGAGAGTCAGAGAGAGAGAAAGCTGTTCCTGAATAAGAACAGATAGGAGGGTTAAAGCGCTAATGTGGTGCTTAAATACAAGTAGCGCACATCACTCATCCAGTCACTCACTAGTCGTGCTCTCTGCAGCCCAGGCTGCCTGCCTGGTCGTCTCCTCTCTCTCGCTCTCTCACTGGCCAACTTAGAACAGCTAAATCTTTGCGCTATGGCTTGACATTGATTAAAGCTAACATCCTATAGTAGGATAATGCTGCACGCAATATATGCACTATAGCGTGCGTGCTATGTACACACTGCATATACAGATATATATATAATATATTCACGCACAAAGTATGCATATGCAAACGCACCAGCACAGATACATATATACATAACTGTCTTTATAATAAAATACACAAACTTAGATACCTATACACAAGAAACGACTAGATCAAAATTATTAGGGGGGAAACGTTAAAGCCATAATAGTCAAGTCATGAACAGACTCAAGGACCTCGCCCCAATAGAAAAACCAAAAAAGCCACTTGAAGGCTCCAGAAAGCTAATCAGAGTCCCATATGGGTATATACAGACACACACAGGGACAGAACCAGGGTACGCGGGGGACATGTCTAATATATTGTAGAATGTAGATAAGGAATGTTCTGAAGAGAACTTATGTGCTTCTCTGATAGTACATAAACTGCTAAGGCTGACTTTAGTATGCAATAATGTCGTCTACTAAGATGTACTATATAAACGTATATATGCAAAACATATAAGTATATAAGCGTAAGGTTGGTATGAAAGCTAAACCATCCGATCCCCTTCCTTCCTTCCTTGTAGCTACGTAATCAGGCTTGGAAATTTGCCTCACGGACACAACGACGAGACTAAGACTAACGGTTCAGTTGCGGCAAAAATTTCAGAGTATTTTTGGATTGTCCCCTTCGAAATGTTTTTCAGGCTACGCTATACTTGTCAACCATACATGTGCTTGGGGAGGTGGGGTTTCACCCCCCCCCCTCCAGACTTCGACTTCATCCACCCAGAATCCGGATTTTCCGGCTTTTAGCAAAAAACCGGAAAAATTCGGTTTTCCGCCGCCGGTTCACCTCCCACGGAACTTCCGCTCCTGCAAATGTCTGTTATCAACCGTCATTTTACAAATAGGCTGTCAGTTGCTGGCCATTTAACTACAAAATGGCTAAAACATCGTCGCTATTTCACTAAATGGCTAAAATATTGCGAGTCTCTTGGTCAAGTAGTCAAACACGCTATCTTCCATATACAACTGGGCTAGCCATTTGACTAAACGGCTAAATCGTTTAGCCATTTAACTAAATGACCAATTTGACTACTAGACTTCCTTCGACATGTATACATACAGGCCAGGCAATGAAACAGGGCAATTTTATTGTATATACGTATTAGAGATGAGCACGGGCCGGATTTTTTCGGCCCGGCCCGGCCCGCTCCAAAATCTTGCTCGGCCTGGCCCGGCCCGGCACGGCCCGCCAAAAGAAAATTTCCAAAATCTTACTAACAATATTATTTCAAAGGCTACAATGCAGCTACAATGCAATATGGAAGCGCTAAATTATGCTACAAAATGTTAAATTTTGCTGTAAAATAGCCAGAATGAGTAGATATTTAGCTAATCTTAGCGATTTTAGAACATTTTCTATAGTCAATCCGGCCCGTTTCGGCCCGCGCCGGCCCGCAGTTATAAAATTTTGTCGGAACGGCCCGGCCTGCTAACAGATGGACGTCGGCTCGGCCCGGCCCGGCCCCCGGGCCGGGCCGACGTGCCGAAATGCTCATCTCTAATGCGTATATATAGTTTTGGCAATTGCCGCCGTCCCATTCCCGATTTGATCTAGCGTCCCACTAGTGGAGGGTCAGCCTTACAACCACGTTTTCGCCTAGACGCATCGTCAGATAAGATAAGATAAAAGCACGTAATTTCTGTATATGTGAGTGTGAACATATACACCTGGCATTTTTTTAGGGTTTTAAAAGTGGGGGGGGGGGCTTCGCCCCCCCCCCCCCGAGGGAGGGGGAAGTGGGGGGGCTTCCGAAAAGTGGGGGGGGTCGAGCCAAAAGTAAAATATACCGACATTTTTAGCGAAAAATTAGCATTTTTAAGGTAAAAACGCAAAAAATCGCTGTTTTTAAGCTTAAAATTAGCTTATGAGTCCATAAATTAGCTAAAAATTGAGAAAATTTTTGAAAATTTGACCTCAAAAACCTAATTTTTTGACACTTTTGGGCGACCCCCAAAATAGTGGGTGGGGGCTTGCCGAAAAGTGGGGGGGCGAAAGTGGGGGGGGGGCTCCGAAAAGTGGAGGGGGGAACCGAAAAGTGGGGGGGCCCCCCACCCCCACCCCCCACTAAAAAAATGCCAGTACACATACATACACAGGTTATATTTTACACACACACTCACAGGTTACATATTTATATATATATGTGTGTGTGTGTGTGTGCGTGTGTGCGTGTGTGCGTGTGTGCGTGCGTGCGTGGGTGCGTGCGTGCGTGCGTGCGTGCGTGCGTGCGTGCGTGCGTGCGTGCGTGTGTGTGTGTGTGTGTGTGTGTGTGTGTGTGTGTGTGTGTGTGTGTGTGTGTGTGTGTGTGTGTGTGTGTGTGTGTGTGTGTGTGTGTGTGTGTGTGTGTGTGTGTGTGTGTGTGTGTGTGTCGATTTCTGTGATGCTCGCAGATAGAACGGACAACCTGAAAAAATTAATTTTCTTCTTACAATGCCAGTTGATTAGACTTAGTTGGCGTAGTAAAACCCGCAAATATCAGCCTGTTTTGAGTAATGAGTAAGGTCCATTTTTGTGATTTTGCCATGGCAGTAAAATGGTCAACTTAACTTCTTGACTTTATTCCACTGTATATATTGAAAGACAGACAGGATACGGTGCTACGTTTGGTCCTCAAGAGCTCTACTATGGCTATGCAAAAGGCGTTCTCCTTTACCTGCCATGTAGTTTCCGAAAACTGCAGTTTTAAGGTCACTGGCCCCTCCCGTCGAGAGTAGTGCGAAGTAAGTTTGTTCGAGCTAGAGAACATTACTGCGAGGCGGGACATTACTTCGGTCGCATTTTGGGTGTTCAAAAATCGAGAAAAATAAAATTTTTCAGATTTGGCTGAAATTGATTTAAAACACTGTCTATGGTACCTAGTTTATGTGCTGAAAATATTACCTCACTATATTATGATATTTGTAGGTTTTACTATGCCTACTAGAGGCCTGCATTACGGCCCGCGGCCCGGCCATCAGTTTTTTGAAAGATTTAACTATAAAATAGTAATTCATATTTTAGCTTAAAATGTTTTGTGTTTCCGTAATATGTTTCGTTCAAACTAACACTGATTTCCCGCAGTAACGTTAGCATTTTATTTTCATAAATAATACATGTATTTATCGTCACATCATTAATGTCAAATCCTCAATTCGCCTACGTAATTTTAGCGTTTACAATATTAGAATATGAAACTTTGGAATAGGGCAATATATATGGTATGAGTAACAGTGTAAGTATTTTATTTTGGTTGATGTACGTATTTGCTGTATTTTTTAGCAAACGGTGCATTTACTTAGAAAAACGCAGTTTTAAAAAATCAAAGTTTTGAGTTTGTGGAGCAAAGATTTCCTACTTCTTTAGGAATGAAAGTTTACTCCTTCTGCACAGTTGCATCTTTCTAAAGTCCTTTACTTCTAATTAGTTTAATTCCCAACTAATTCTTATAAAAATGCGCACTTCACAAAATTTCATATGGTTTAATAAAACTACAATATTTAAATGTTGCCACTGTAACCTTTTAGGGAATTTTCAGTTTTTTGTTTTTCTAGCGTTCCAGTCTTATATTATACGTATATACAAAGTGTCAACATGAGGCAGTATTATCTTTTTGCTTTCATTTGCAGAACGACAAAAATATTTTGTCCTTAAAACTGCGTTTAAAAACCATTAAAACTCGAAAAATCAGTTTTTAGAAAACACACTTTTCCTAGAAAAAGCACTGAAAACCAGAGAATCTGTTTTTAATAACCCGGCTAACAAAATTATTTACGTAATTTTGCTTTTTGGGACAAATGAAAAAATTCTGACGGGTCAGGCCGGGCCGAGCCGAAGCATCTGACGGGCCCGGCCGGGGCGGGCCGCAAAAATTCGGCAGGCCTCTAATGCTATACTAATCCTGATCAACTGACAAAAGGTTGTCAGCTAACAACGACTCCAGATCTGAACTACTCAGAAATCCACTCATATATATATATATATATATATATATATATATATATATATATATATATATATATATATATATATATATACTACGTAGCACAAGTGTCAGATATGAAAGATAACAGACTTAATAAAAAGCAAATGAATTTGTCACGAAAAGATCTCATCTACAGCTCCGTACCATAAAAAAACTCGACATGTATAAATATAGAATGTTGTCTTCTCAGTTTACCGAAGGAAGGCACGCAATCACCCCGTCAACGCCACAACAGGTAAAATGATATATATTATATATCTGTGCTACAACATACACGTTCTGTTCAGGCAATAAACTGTAGTGAGTATGGGACGTGAGGGGGAAGGAAAATTTTTCCTGAGAAAAAGGCTTAAAGGGGAACATATGAAACGTGCAGGCAAAGACAACCCAAATCCCATCAGCCCCAGAAGCAATAAAGAAACTTTCACGCTCATCCTTGTGCCTAATGCCAGCCATTATGTGCTTACGAATAAAAACGATTAGTTCACAAACATCCTAATAAGCTACTGGAATTTCTCTTCCCGCACCGCTTTTTCTCTCTTTCGATTCACCATTAGCGCACATATATATACATGGCGGAAGACTTCAGGCTATCTATCAGCAAAAGGACAAGCCCTTCTTGCTCAGCCTATCAATTCCAATAAAAATAAGAAGATATATAAAATACTCAGCTGTGTTTCATCTATATACATAACACACTCAGACTTTCATATGCAATTTCTCAGAAAGTTTGTGTTGTCATTAAGTCCATATATATATTAGTGATGGACTGATATTCGATTGTAGACAAGATCCATCCCGGATACTACATTTTATAGTTATATAGGTTCCCAAAAAACCAGTCGGCAGTTTTTCCGGCTATGCCTCAGCGTAGCCGGCTATTATACATTATTCTGTGTGCAGTAATGTCTGCTCCTCATTGAAAATTTGTCGTCAGCTGAACTTGTCATGTGTGGAATATAGGAGGGGGTTTGATACAGTTCAACACTGTATATATTATTTTACATATATATATATATATATATATGCATATTCGTAATTTTGTGTACTAGAATTGGAGTTTGTTTAATGCTCCCATTCTTTTAATCTTTTCGTATGCAAATTAGGTTACTGACTTTTGAGATTGCTTATCAGATTTGTCTGAGAACGCATATCATCCTTACAGAAGGAAGTCTGCATATTTCTATATCATGACAATTGGCCACTATTTTTATCACGCGATTAGACACAAGACACGACACTCTTAAAGTTCCCCCACCTCACCCCACCGCAGCACTCTACAGCCACTTTGAGCATGCAATTCTATGACAAAAGTTGCTCAGCTCACTTAGGGCTTTCATTTGGTACCAAATTTGACCTCTTTTGAAAAAATTCATTTTTGACCGAAAATCGTCTAAGTCCCCATCCCACCCCACCGCAGCACTCTACAGCCACTTTGAGCATGCAATTCTATGACAAAAATTGCTCAGCTCACTTAGGGCATTCATTTGGAACCAAATTTGACCACTTTTGAAAAAATTCATTTTTGACCGAAAATCGCCTAAGTCCCCATCCCACCCCACCGCAGCACTCTACAGCCACTTTGAACATGCAATTCTATGACAAAAGTTGCTCAGCTGACTTAGGGCTTTCATTTGGTACCAAATTTGACCACTTTTGAAAAATTTGATTTTTGACCACCTGATCCCTTACCGATCTGACCCCTCAGACGGTCAAGTGGAGCCAGCCCAGCAAAATGGGAGCGTTGTACAGCAAAACGGACACCAGAAATAAGCTGGGCGCACCAAAAAACCCTACAGAAAAAGTTTTGAGAGGCCAAGTAGAGCCTAGTATGGACCTCCAGAAAACGGTTGCCGACATGACCCTCCAGACGGCAAAGTGGAACCAGCCCAGCAACTTCGGTCAGTCGGGCAGCAAAATTGATAGCGGGATCGATTCTCCGTCCGCAAAAACCTTTGTATGCAAGATTTGAGCCTTCCAGGTCGCAAAATAAGCGAAAAAACTAAGTTCAAAGTTGCACCCAAAATTCACCAACTTTGGCTGGCCAGTACACAAAAATTACGTGCCCGGAAGGAAAATCATATAGTCAAGCGGGAAAAAACCCACTTTTCAGATTTTTAATCAGAACTTTTTAATGGTTGGACATATCGAAATGCTGATTATACAGGTAGCTAGGCCTAGTCGTAAGCTTTTTTATGAGCTATAGAACACCTCTCTAGGGTGTGCCGTTAGCGAGAAAAATTGTTCCAAACTGGCGGGGAAAAAACCCACTGCGGGGGAAAAAACCCATATGCGGGGAAAAAACCCACCCCAAAAATTTTTTGGCAAGTTGTCAGGAGCATTTTTAGCCATTCTAAATGAAAGAGCGGGTTGTTTTTAGTACAACTGCATCAAAACATATTAGTTTTTGTACTAAAATTGAGGTCATATGGTCATTTGAAAATGTTGTATCTTTAACACATATATATATATACAAGTAACAAAAATGCTCCGCACAAAAGAGGATAATATGTGTGTGTGTTGGCTGTGTCTATCCTTTAAATTCCGGTTAAAGAAGTAAAGACAACAGTTCCATAGGCACGTGACGTTATTTGACACAGCAAGTTTGGATGGGTGGCTCCACGACAAGTTGTTCCGTTCGCTTAGGACTTTCATTTGACACAACTTTGACCACTTTTAAAAAATTCCATTTTTGACCTACGTACATATAAAATCGCCGAAGTCCCCACCCCAGCACTCTACAGCCATTTTGGGTACGCAGTTCTATGACAAAAGTTGCTCAGCTCACTTATAGCTTTCATTTTATGCCAAATTTGATCACTTTTGAAAAATTTTATTTTTGACCCAAAATAGCCTAAGTCAACACCCCACCCCACCACAGCACTCTACAGCCACTTTGGATACGCAGTTCTATGACAAAAGTTGCTCAGCTCACTTAGAGCTTTCATTTGATACCAAATTTGACCACATTTGAAAAATTTTATTTTTGACCCAAAATAGCCTAAGTCCCCCCCACCCCACCCCACCACAGCACTCTACAGCCACTTTGGGTACGCAGTTCTATGACAAAAGTTGCTCAGCTCATTTCGGCCTTTCATTTTATACCAAATTTGACCACTTTTGAAAATTTTTATTTTTGACCCAAAATAGCCTAAGTCCCCACCCCACCCTACCACAGCACTCTACAGCCACTTTGGGTACGCAGTTCTATGACAAAAGTTGCTCAGCTCACTTAGAGCTTTCATTTGATACCAAATTTGGCCACTTTTGAAA